>AYEL01088475.1:0-75483 GCA_000484575.1 Olivierus martensii
TTTATGGATCAAATGTTCTCAAGACTGGGTCATTGACTAGAAGATCCGTTAATTTTTGGAATGATCTAGCACAGTTTTCATCCCAAATGAATTTCTGTTGTTTCTTTAACAGACGATATAATGGGTTAAGTAATGCAGTTGCATTTGGGATAAATTTTCTATAATAGTTTACTTTTCCCAAAAACCTTTGTAATTCTTTTTCGTTTTTTGGTGTAGGAGCATTTCTAATAACGATAGTGTTATCTTGAAGAGGCTTAACATTATTTTCGCTTATCAGATTCCCTAAGAATTTTATTTCGCGTTTAGCAAAGTGACATTTACTTACTTTTAACTTAATATTTTCTTTCAATAAGGCTTCGAGTGTTGTTCGAAGGTGGTAGATATGTTCGTCGAAAGAGTTCGAATAAATAATGATGTCATCGTAATAGTTTTTTGTAAATTCATTGAGTTCATGTTTTGATAGTACATTTTGGATTATTCGTTGGAAGACTGGAGGGGCGTTTCTATAACCGAAAGGCATTACTAGCCATTCGTAATGGCCGTCCATTGTTGCGAACGCTGTCTTCTGTATGTCTTTTGGATCCATTGGGATGTGCCAAAAACCAGAAGCTATGTCTAAGTTAGTAAAGTATTTAGCTCCGTGTAATTTATCGAATAAGTCTTCTATGGGTGGAAATGGGTGGTTCTCTGCGGTTACAATTTGATTCAATTTCCTATAGTCTATACACAATCGAGCCTTTTTTCCTTCATCTTTTTTATCAGCTAATGTGACTAGAAATGTGTACGGAGAGGTAGACTTTCTTACGAATCCCTTCTTTAGTAATACATCTATTTGATCTTGTATTCGTTTTTGGTCACCGGTTGAACATCTATAGGGTCTCAGATTTATTGGTATTTTGTTGGTTAGACAAATGCGACAATTTTCCATATCGAATTTACTATATCCCATTTATCTTTTGCAGATACGTCTCTGTACTTCAAAAGTATTTTTGTTATTTCCTGTCTTTGTTCAGTGTATAGATTGTTATCTCCCACTTGTTGGTGGTGGCTTTGATCTACTTTAAATAGTTCAAGGTTATCGTTGTCTTGAGAAATTCTTATATTTTGAGTACGGTTTATTCCAAATCAGAATTCTTGATATATAGTATTATTTTCTCGTAACTGCAAATTAAACAGTTGAATTAGATCTAAACCTACTAATAGATTAAAAGTGCCTTTTAAGATATATAAGTTTACACATTTCGTTTGGCCTCCTATGGTCATTGTAACGTTTACCTGACCTAGACACTCGACCTTCCCCGAGGCCGTAGATATTCTAGAATTTTCTTTTCGAATTTTAAGTTTATATTTCTTAACCAAATCTTCTGATATGCATGAAATATTGGCTCCTGTATCGAATATAGCATCTTCAGTTTGATTGTATAATTTTACTAATATTCTTATGAATGGTAAGTGTGTAGGCCGGGTACTTAGTTTAAATCTTCATCTACTAACTCGTTTGTTTCTTCATCGCTTTCTAAAGTTGTAACGTGTAATTTTTTTTCTACATCCTTTATACTGGGTTGGTAAAAACATTCAGAGGCCCAATGGAATCTATTTCCTTTTCCATCTTTTTTACAAATTGGACATGGTTTTGTGGGTGTTTTTCTTTGTGTCGTTCTGTCGGTGGCGGGTGCTCCTTTTGGCGTGTTAGCTGAAAATCGTTCTGCGGATTTTGCAATTTTATAGAATTCACTGAATGTCTGTGGTTGAGTTGCTACGAAGTGTTGAGCGAGGGATTTTGGTAGGCCATGAATTAGTAACGAAATTATTTGTTTCTCGTTTAAGTTGGCTAGCATTCCCAGTCTCCGTTTCTTGTCGAAATAATCTTTTAGTCCTATTCTCGCATCGTATTTATATTCAACACATTCTATTAGAGGGTCATCCATTTCCGATCCGAAACGGTTAATAAAACTTTCTTTTAAGCGTGACCAGTTATTTATATCTAAATTTTCTACATACCAAGTTAATGCGTCCTCTTCTAGGTAATTTCCAATCATCAATAATTTCTTTTTTTCATCCCAAGAAAAATATTCCGCAATTTGTTCGAATCTTCTAATCTGTAATTCTACTGTGATCTTGTCTCCTATCCCTTTGAAGCACATGAGTCTTGGGTGGTTGATGTCCAACATAAAAGCCGGCACCTTTTCATCGATTTCTTGTCGTTTTTTAGGCATTTTATCGTTGGTAATCCTGTCGACTTGTAAGGTTCTCAATATATTATATACAATAAATAATATCACAAGTTAAAGCTGAAAAATAATTATTTTATTTTGCAAGGTTTAACGTACATTCGTTCAGTTGAATGTTTCTTCTTCTAATGTCCTTTTCTTCTTTCTTTGTGTGTTCCCTCTTAGCCCCCAGGGCCTAGAATGTTGTCCAACCAGTTCTACTCATTGTTGAAGTCGTTCTCTACTGTTGGGGCCTTACATATATATTGCAGTGTTTGAGAAAACTCAAGTAATTAGGTTAATGAAAATTGTTTAAGTAATTTGGAATATTTGAAATTTGCACGGTAACTCATCTTGGGCTTTCTTCTGAATCATCACAATCTGATTCGTTGCATTCTGATTGCAAGGAAAAGGATAATGCAGAGAGCGAAAGACAGCAGAGTGAGCAGACACTCTGTGAGAAATTAGTACCTCAAATCAAAAAATAAATGTGTTTCTAAAGACCCTCAAAATGAAGCTGAAGGTCAATCATTTGCAAAGAATATATCCAAGAAGTTCAAAATCTTTGAGACAACTGATGAAAAAACAATAAATATAATAAAATTAATAGATGCTCTACTATAACACCAACAAGGCTGAAAAGTGGCTTTTCAGCTGCAGGACTATTTATAACCAAACTTAGAATTAGACTCAGCAATAAAATTGTAAATTACCTGTGTTTCTTATGTTCATATTAAATTTCAATTGCCAAATCAGTCTCAAAATAAATTAAATTAATTTTTTTAACAATGTAGTCACTACTCAGTACTCTCTAGTCTGTCATGGTTTAAAGTTGGCCAGATGGCTGCGTGGTAAAGCTATAGTTTACTACCTTGGAGGATCCGGGTTCAAATCTGGATCCCACACTTCCAGTTTTTTAGGATGGGTCTGGGCTCTGCCCGTTGAATCGCATCCTTCAATCATCCAGTTGACCCAATCATGGGTGAAATATTCAGTTTTAATTCCATCTACAAAAATCTCGGGAAATCCCTGGATCCCAGGGAAAGAACTTTTTTTTTATCTCGGAATCCCAGGATTACTGAAATCCAGGAAAAAGACAATCCCTAGTGTATTTGACTAAGATGCATGATATCACTGACTAAGTGTACATATCATTGAAGCGATAGAAACTGTTACTGCAGACGTGCTGGAGTGCACTTGGAGTGAAATTGAATATCAGCTAGGTGTTGTGTATGCTATGGCAGGAGTGACATGGAGGTGTCTTGATTTTTTTGAAAAATCATTTTTAGTTGTAGTAATTGATAGCTGTTATTAAAAATATATACCTCTTTTCACTTTGATTTGTGATTCATTTATTATTAGTTTCAATTAAGACACACTATACAATAGTGACATACTTGCTATCTAGAAGCCATTATTATTTTTTATTTACCTTCATATTGTTCTATCTAATGAAAATGTACAACCTTTGGCATATTTTGCACAATAAAGCTTAGAATCGATAATCTCTAATATATTTTTTTCCCCATATACAAATTTAAATTATAATAGTATATTATTGTTCTATTGGAATATGCTAACATATATAATCAATATAGTTGTTTAAATAAGTAAATTATTTTATGTCTTTTAGTTTTGTTAATATAATTGTTAAAAATTTATTAATTATAGATTTTATTATGGTAAATAGAATTAAAAACATCAATATTAACTACCAGAAAATTAGATTTTTCTTTTCCAATAATTTAGCAGAATGGAGAGTTTTGAAAATTACATAAATTTGAAACAATATTTGATGAAATGTAAAAATTTTTAATTAATAAATAAAATCATATTGATTAACTAGTTTATTACCTTTTTAGACTTAAATTCAATGATTACTTGGCACTTAACAGCTTGAAATTCAAAGTCAAATTGCAGATAATAGGCTAAATAGATAATAATTATCATAAACTACAGTATTATATTATTAATAGTCAAATGTGGCTGGCTGGATGGATGTCCCTTTTTTGATTGAACTACTGTACTGATTTCTATAAATAGGGTATCTTTAGAAAGGTAATTTTTGAATGTTTGTGACAGCCAAAATTATTTGTTATTATCAATAATTTACAAATTAATAAATAAAAATTGCATTGAAATTGTTGTTTCTCTAAAAAGACAAAATTCGCAGATGGTGCTGTAACGTAATAATGGATGCCATTTTATGATTCACTCTTGGATTCCTTACACGAATTCAGAGGTTCTTTTGTTGTTATATACAGTATTATTAGATTAAATCACAAGATTATATTTCCGCTCATTTATATGAGTGGGTAATTTCTAGTTATATTATAATACAAATAATTATATACAGTTGATTCTGCTTAATTGGGCCAAATCTCAAAGAATGGAAACCAAATTAATAAATTAATACATAATTTAAATGCTTAATTGGGACAGTAGCAAAAAAAGGAATTTAGCAATTTTTGACATATTTTAGGGATTTTTCGAAAGTATGTCAACACTATGTACACTAATATTTGGCAACATTAGCGTGATGTGAATCAGTTATCTATTGTTGTGTGTCTGGCAATTTATTCATCTGCATAAGAGTTTACTGTTACTATATACTGTATTGTACATAACTATATTCATTTACAGTGTCGATTTTATTTAAAATGTTTAAGTCTTTGCCAAGATTCCAAGAAATGAAATTGTAAAATTTATCGTGTAGGTATTGTTTTTTCTTCACTATTTATAGTACAAATATTTTCTGTATTTTGGTTTAATAACATTAAAATAAGTATCTAATTGTTATTTTTTACCTACTTATTTATCTACATATTACATATTTTATTTTAGAATTTATTATTAGTTCATTTAATTGGGGCAGCTGTTTAATTGAGCCAAAAAATGGTTTAGTCCCAATTAAGTGGAATTGACTGTATACATAATTATGCTTTTAGACAGGGTTGCAGAGTCAGAGTTGGGAGTCTGAGGTTTTTGGGTGGAGTTGGAATTTTAAACTATCGGGAGTTGGAGTTGAAGTTAGACCTTACAAATTTTAGGGAGTCAGAGTTGGATTTTTTTTTAAAAGTGAAGTCAGATCATATGCCATCCGACTTTGCAACCCTTCTTATAGATTGTTTCAACATCGAAAAGTAAAAAGGCAGTGACTTTTTAGTACCCAAAAAAATCAATTGAAAACTTTTACATAGATATTAATAAAAAAGAATTTTCATATAAATTACTTTTGTAAAATAGTTTTTAAGGTCCCAGTTACCTTTGTAAATTGAGGAATACCTGTATAAAATTTTAAATTGATAAAAAATTTGTAGTAAACATAGTAATAAACAGTTTTTTCTTTAAAGAAATTATTTAGACTATTAAAAGAGGATACAATAATCTAATGATGATAAAATGTTTCTTGAAATAATACTATATTATTTATTAATTTTTTTATAAAATTTTTCCAGTATATGATTTATAATAATTTAAATTATTATACTCCGGGAAAAATTACTGCAAGTGCACTAAAATTGAAATATTGAAATGATTTTATTGATTATTTCAATAAATTGATGATTTAGTTAAAGATATTCTCTTAATTTTAACTAATATACCTGCCAACTTCAAATAGTTATTTTTTTCAATACTATATTTATTCTCTAGCAAGTATTATTTGGCGTTATACTGCCAAAAAAATAAATGACATTTACTCACAAAAATAGAAAATTCTATTCACCAAGATAATTTATTGACAAATTTATATTTATTTATGAATATCTATTTATAAAAGAAAATTTGTTTTTTTTTTTTTCAATTTTTACAGAAATCTAGAGGATTAAACTGGCGTTTTCGTCACAATCCCTAAGCAATCAATAGCAAGAAAAAATTCTAACACGTTTTGTCCAATACTGCCCATGGATAAACAGACAGATAAAATTATACATAAACAGAAACAGTAGAATTAAAGGTAGCCAATTTTCTTCGAGTACACAAAGCGACACGATGCGTCGCTCTCCTACTGACTACCTGATTAGTAAGAAGGCGAGCGGCGCCATTAATGGCTTAATCAATAGCAAGAAAAAATTCTAACACGTTTTGTCCAATACTGCCCTTGGATAAACAGACAGATAAAATTATACATAAACAGAAACAGCAGAATTAAAGGTAGCCAATTTTCTTCGAGTACACAAAGCGACACGACGCGTCGCTCTCCTACTGACTATCTGGTTAGTAAGAAGGCGAGCGGCGCCATTAATGGCAACGCGACGCATCCTGTCGCTTTGTAAACTAGATGGTGATTGGCTAGCTTTAAAGGGTTGTAATTCGAAAACAGTGTCATTTAGACCACATGTTCATAAGACATTTTCGGCTTGTTTCGAGGTCCCCTATCAGTACACAAAATATTACGACGAGGTTTTCCATTAATGGCAACGCGACGCATCCTGACGCTTTGTAAACTAGATGGTGATTGGCTAGCTTTAAAGGGTTGTAATTCGAAAACAGTGCCATTTAGACCACATGTTCATAAGACATTTTCGACTTGTTTCGAGGTCCCCTATCAGTACACAAAATATACGATGAGGTTTTCCTTCACTCTGTATGTAGAAAAAACATCTCATCAATAAAAATACGAATACGCATATACAGAAACACATACAGCATATATACATGCAAAAGCATCAACACTCGGTACAGTGTGTTTATTAGCTACAGTATCCATTATTTTACACAACAAGTATCCATTTATTTTATTTTTTCTTTTCGAGTTGAATTTTATGAATGTAGAAAAAACACCTCATCAATAGAAATACGAATACGCATATACAGAAACACATACAGCATATATACATGCAAAAGCATCAACAAATTTTTTCGTTATTATAGGTTTCAGTGTTCAGTATAATTATTTCTAAATCTTAAGGATATTATTTATTATAATTTGTTTAATCCAAAAGAAAATCCAAGGATATAGTCTAAACCATGTTACAAAACATCACATATAATAAACTACATATACAGTATTTGAATAATTATGTTTTTGAATGATATTCTTTTCCTTTGTTTCATTTATTAAGATTTTCTTCATAGGTATAAGTTTTTTATGATCATATAATTTGCCATCGTATCAATTCGAAATTAATCAATATTTATACGTAACCATCTCAAAAAATTTTTAATTTTAAGAAATCTAAAAATGCAAAGAATATCAATAATCCATTTTAAATGAAAAATAAAAATTATTTGATTTTCTAGATGATGAATAATTTTAAATTCAATACAGAAATTTATTTAAATTTTATGAACAATACAATTCCTTGTAAATAAGTGGTTACGAATACGCAATAAAGAGGCACAACATTAACTACAAGCTAAGTACCACATCCAGCAACAGTATATTAGTGTATTTAATATATTTTTCTCAAGTTCAATTGCGAGAAGTTTTTCTTTGTTTCATTTATTAAGATTTTCTTCATAAGTTTTTTATGATCATATAATTTGCCATCGTATCAATTCGAAATAAATCAATATTTATACGTAACCATCTCAAAAAAGTTTTAATTAAGAAATCTAAAAATGCAAAGAATATCAATAATCTGCCATCGTATCAATTCGAAATTAATCAATATTTATATGTAACCATCTCAAAAAAGTTTTAATTAAGAAATCTAAAAATGCAAAGAATATCAATAATCCATTTTAAATGAAAAAATGAAAATTATTTGATTTTCTAGATAACGAATAATTTTAAATTCAATACAGAAATTTATTTAAATTTTATGAACAATACAATTCCTTGTAAATAAGTGGTTACGAATACGCAATAAAGAGGCACAATATTAACTACAAGCTAAGTACTATAGGCAGCAACAGTATATTAGTGTATTTAATATATTTTTCTCAAGTTCAATTGCGATAAGTTTGATTCATCAAGTTTATTTCTATAGAACAAAGAAAATAGTATGTGAAATAATTAAACTATACAGTAGAATACAAAATTTGAATCACAAAATCTAGTCAATAGAAATAGTTTGTTGTGAAAATGGAAGCAACAGCCAAATAGCTTTGTTTCTTTACCGATGTATTTTCTCAGATTTCAATATTCAATAGATTACGATTAAATTCACTATAGGCTATAATGATTTTTTATATTCGTTAATCTCATGGGATACGAATTATATATTCCATATTAGCATAAATTTGTTAATAAAATGCAAATTAAGTTATCTTAGCAAGTGGAATATTGATGCAACTCAAAATTATTGTTTTAGAGTAAATTTAAAATACTCACCACAAGAAAATATACTAAATACTTTATCCAGAAGAAATTATCACGAGAAAGTCTGATGAATGTATGATTGCGTATGAAATATGTAATTTACTTTTAAATATAAAATGATTTATGACGACGACATAGCACATCACCCACTTACCAAGTTTAATCGACATGTTTATTTGTTAAATTAATTTGCATGTTGTCAGGATTTCAACACCTGGACTTCCCCGGTGGCAGGCTGCCGGGAGCAAACAATAAACAGCGTCAAGCAACGAGGTAGTAAACTGGCCAATTTAGGGAAGGGTTATCTCCCTAAGTGGGTCCAGTATTGGATGATAGTCCCCGGTCTCTTTGTCCCCTGCTTTTTAATGGTTTTATTGGTAAAGCTGGAGAGAGGGATGAGGTGCAATAAAAGAACGGGACCGCGAGAAAAAGAGGAAAACAATGGTTAACTGCTTAAATATGCCTTGCTATTGTTTCTCGGTCGTTTTGCCTACTGCTTTTTAATAGTTTTATTGGTGAAACCGGACGAGGTGTAATAAAAGAGCGGGACCGCGGGGAAAAGAAGGGCGAGAAAGAAAGAGAAGTCAGTTAGGCTGGGAGAGGCAGTTGGACTAGAAGGAGTTCGAGGTGAGCATCGGAGATAGACGTAGAGAGGAAAGGGAGAGATCGCACGGAAGCAGTTGGAGCGGGTCAGATAGACGGGCTCCGGTTTGAAGTTTCGGCGGGGTCAACGTTAGTAGTTGCCGTCGAGGTTCTCTGGGAAGACAGGACCCCGAGAGGATACAGAAGTGGGCCAGACAGCGGCGGACTTCTGGGGCATTTCCGTGGATCGAAAAGAATTCTCTCTCTCCTGTGTGCTCACACTCCTATTCTCCCGTAGAGAACTGTTTCGTCTGTTTTCTGTATATAGTTCATGTTGGTATATATATATTTTTTTGATTTGTACATAACTGTAAATAATCATTTGTTTGTGAATAAACTTGTAAATATTTGAAGATAGTTGTGTGTCTGTAGAGGAGCGAACTCGATAACGAACCACCTAAAGAACGAAACAGCCCGGACGGAGGAGAACGAACTTTACTGGCGCAGTCGACAGGATCATCGAGTTCACTGAGCCTACAGACAAGAGACTACGGAAGAGAAGACGGCTGAGAAGACCATCGGAAAACTCAAACAATTTAGGTAAGCCAGTTTCACTTTCAATTTTCGTACGAGAATGGCGCGAAGCACAAGGAGTCAGAAAACAGGTAAGACTACTGAAACTACCAATGAGGTAGAAGTAAATCTAGAGAACTACCTGGGAGATGAGGTTGAGGGGAGTACCAATACCCACAGAATTTCAGACGATAGAACAATTATAAATGATACTTCAATAACAGATACACATAGGTCATCCGAGATAGAGATGTTCAGACTCCGTATAGAGTTAGCGAAGATTGAAGCGGATAGAGCCATTCGTGAAAAAGAAATAGAGCTTGAAAGAGATAGGATGTTATCAGATGCTAGGAATAGGGGAAGTGAGTTTGCTGCTACCGAGTTTGGCACATTGTTGCGTAGAATCAAATGGACACTCCCTAAAATGCCAGATAAAGAGGCAGAAATACCGTCTTGGTTTGGAGCGGTGGAAGTCGTATTTCGGTCATTTCAGGTACCGGACGAGCTCCAAGGACAGCTGTTGTTAACATTGCTTTCAGAAAGATGTAAGGTAACGTTGAATAGGTTGTCGGTGGAGGAAATAAGGGACTATGTTAGTTTAAAACAATTCATATTGGATGAATTGAAATTATCCCCTACTGAATATTTACGTGAATTCAAAAATGCGAAAAAGGGGGAAAGGGAAACATGGGCTCAGTTCGCAGCACGGTTAAAAGACTTATTCACCTATTATACGAATAGCAGGAACGTAGAATCCTTAGAGGATTTAGCGGATTTGGTGGTGGCTGATCATTTTAAATCAAAACTCGAAAACGATCTTCGTAGTTACGTAATACTACAGGAAGGCAAAGACTGGGCTAGGGCTTCAGAGTTAGCTAAATTTGCAGAAAAGTATAATGAAGCGACTATCAGCGATCGTTTAAAACGAGGACAACACCAAGATAGCATCAGGTCTTCGTTTCAATTCAGACACCATAGTCAAGGTCCCCCAAATAGCCAGCGGGAAAAAACCGATTTTAACGGCGATAAAAGGACAGCGTTCGGGATTAAGTCAGAAAAAATTAAAGAAGCGGATAAAGGGGAACAGGTGAGATGTTTTAAATGCGGAAGAACGGGACATGTAAGAAGAGACTGTAAGAATAGACAGGAAAGTCTCCAAACTTCGAATTTTAGGCGGACTAATTTGATAATAAAAGAAAACGATAAGGACAATGAACAGTTGGTAGCAAGGATTAGAATTCCCGAACTAAACAATAGGAACTTTCGCAGTGGAAATCACAGGACGAAATTAGAGTGTGGGGGAAGAAATTTAAACGCGCTTATCGACTCTGGTGCCGAAATAACCGTGGTAAAAAGGGAAGTATTGCCCGAACAGATAGATTCCTCAGGGAAAATAAGATTATTAGGCGCTTTTGGGGACGGAGTCGAGGCTTCGCTAGTGACCTTGCCGCTCAAGTTAACTTCTCCATTGGAACTAGCTGCGCCCACAACAAAAAGGCTACTAATTACGTGTGCGGTTACCGATCAGTTGAATGGTGGGTTGGACGTTCTGCTTACTGCAGAAGATTATTGCGCTTTGTTAGAGACAGATGAGGCAAAAGAGGAATTAAATGCCAATGTAGATAAGATAATCTGTCAAACTAAGGCCATGTTAGGAAATGAGGCCGCTAAAACACAAGTAAACCATAATATTCCTAACGAGAATCAAAACATTGATCATTCGAACATATCGACGCCGGATGAGAGCGGGGAAGAGGGTCAGCGATCTTTGGGTCAGGAACAGTTGGCGGATGAGACACTGAAATCATCTTGGGAATTAGCGAGGTTAGGAAAGTGTGGGATGTTCATAAAAGATCAGATCTTATATCATCGTGATTCGTGGTTTGGACGAGAAATCCAACAGGTAGTTCTACCACAGACTAGGAGAACGAAAGTTCTGAATTTGGCCCATCAATCTAGTTGGGGAGGACATCTAGGGAGTAGGAAAACCCTCAGTCGCATAAGGGAATCTTTTTTCTGGCCAGGGATGACGGAGGACGTTAAGAAACATTGTCAATCGTGTCGTAGGTGCCAACTGAGATCACCTCCACGCAAAAGTGATATGATTCCGATAAAACCACTAACGAGACCGGAACAAGCTTTCCAAATAGTAAATTTAGATATAATCGGACCACTTGATCCACCTTCAGCGAGAGGGCACAAATACGCTTTATGTCTGATTGATCTCTGTACGAGGTGGCCGGAAGTTATCTGTTTAAGGTCGATTAAGGCAAAGCCTACTTGTGAGGCGCTACTTCAGATATTCGCACGCACAGGAATACCTGCGATGATAAGTTGCGATCAGGGTACAAATTTTACATCGCGACTTACGGAAGAGGCAATGAAAATTATCGGGACGAAATTAAGATTTTCAACGCCAGGTCATCCACAGAGTAATGGGACGGTAGAAAGATGGAATAGGACTTTTAAAAATATGCTTTCTCATGCTATCGCGGAGAATCAAAGGGATTGGGATAGAATAGTACCATTCCTATTATGGGCGTACAGAGAAGTCCCGAATGAGACTACGGGAGTATCGCCTTTTGAATTATTATATGGACGTAGTCCGACAGGACCTCTCTCGATTCTAAAGAATTATTGGATTGGAAAAACACCGCGCCCCGATAGTTTAAACACGGATATAGAAAAATATTTAGAAAGTCTTGTTGATCGTTTAAAAGAAGCGAGGGAATGGGCCACAGTCCGGGCAAATCAGAGACAGCAAGCTTATGCAGGATATTATAACCTCCGTGCTAGGCCCAAACAGTTCGAACTAGATGATCCCGTTTTGGTTCTAAAACAAAATCGGACAAATAAATTGGAGGATAGGTGGGATGGACCCGGAATAGTGGAGGATAAAAGTGAAATCCGTTATAAATAAATCTCGAACAATGCGATTTTTCATAGCGCGAACGCTTCTTGGAACCAATTAACCGCACTATATAAGATATTTCTGTATCTTAAATCCAATATCTGAAAGTTTTTTAAACTCAGATTCATTTCTTTATTATATCAGATAATCACCGATCAATATTAGAAGCAAATCGAATTTATATATATTGCAAATAATTTCTTCCTTAAATAAGCAAATTTCTGATTTCCTTTTTAATAAATCATACAGCATTTGAATATACGCACGTATGCAATTTATTTATTTTTTGATATTTAATTCATATTGTCTATAATTTAGATTTTTTTTAATATTTTGTGGATTATCCAGAGAAATCGATTATCTAAGAGAATTAATTTCCCGACTATCCTGGTTAATCGGGAATTTAGTCCATTGTTTAAAATTCGGATCAATATGCGAAAAATAGTTTATACAAAAATTTATTCAATTTTGATACGCATCTAGAAAAGGTTCTCAATCTCTGTATTACAGAAGTAATAATTTATAGAATAATTTAATTATTTTCAATCTTTAAAAAGTAAGATATTAAACTTTACATTTATTTAAGTCATGAATAATTAATACGACCATTGCACCAAGACTTCGTTTTGTTCTAATTTTCCTTACGAATTTTTCTAATTAATATTTGTATAGTATTTACATAAGGCAGACAATGCACATTTAGCCTACTATTGAAGTTTAAATTATTTTTAATCGTTAAAATTCAACACAAATAAAAATTTCTTTAAAAATGTGTATAAAAAAATTAAACAGAGAAAATCAATAAATTTTTAGCCTACTATTGAAGTTTAAACTATTTTTAATCGTTAAAATTCAACACAAATAAAAATTTCTTTAAAATGTGTATAAAAAAATTAAACAGAGAAATTGAAGTTTAAACTATTTTTAATCCTTAAAATTCAACACAAATAAAAATTTCTTTAAAATGTGTATAAAAAAATTAAACAGAGAAAATCAATAAATTTTTATTAAGATATTTTTCTTATATGAACTATTAAATCGATATAAACGTAATTATTAAAACATGAAGTAGACATTAAATGTTTGATATAAAACGTGCAGCATTGAAAATTGAACAACAAACTTCAAAATTATTATCTTCTATAATATGCATATCCCATATTCTACTAAAAGAACTCTCTATATTTCTTTTTTTTTCCAATTATGATGATTTTCGATTATATTATTTTCGTCAAAGATTCAATGAATAATATAATTTTTAGGAAATTCTTCTACTACTATAATATACATATCCCATATTCTACTAAAAGAACTCTCTATATTTCTTTTTTTCCAATTTTGACGATTTTCTATTATATTATTTTCGTCAAAGATTCAATGAATAATATAATTTTTAGGAAATTCTTCTACACATTCTGGATATGTGGAGGACAAAGAAGGATATGTGGAAGGTAAAATCAACAAATAAGAAACAATAATACTTAAAAACAAGAACTCTCTATATTTCTTTTTTTCCAATTATGACGATTTTCTATTATATTATTTTCGTCAAAGATTCAATGAATAATATAATTTTTAGGAAATATATTTAACTTATTTTTAATTATGTTGTTTACGTGAAAGATTCAAGAATAATTCGTAACAATATCAGTATTAGTATACTGTATACCAAATAATAATTATTTGCATTATCGTAATGCAAAACAGATTAAAGAATGCGAAATATAATTTCCATAAATAATTATAGTAATTACAATTTTATTTGTGATTATTATTTTATTATTACATAGGTTATTATAATGATGTTTTATGACCACAAAAAATTAGGAAGTAAGTTCAAGATGGTGAATTCTTTAAAGAGATTGATTATAGCTATTTATATTGTTATATAGAATATAATAATACAAGCGCTCCTCTCTGCTTACTAATATACGTACTGCTGAATGTAAAATTTTTATTTTCAAGTTTCATGAAATTTCAAAACGTCATCAACAATTTTAAGTAATATATTAGCAAAATGCTCTAGTAACCAATATAATGTAAAACTACACAGTTGGTTAACATATTATACAGTAGAAGTATTTGAAGGTGGAAACATCATTTTATAACAAAATAAAGGAATAAAATTAAATGAAGGATCATTATACAGGAAATTCATTTGTCTACTTGATGTAGATTCAAAATTTTCTGGTTTCTTATAACATAATTAACAAAGTGAACGAAAGAAACTCTAATAAATAAATTTTAAATGATTCATTATTAAATTTAACCAGCAAAATCTGATTTTATTATTGAATCACTTAAAGAATACTTGCAGAAGTCAATCGATAATTTCCTAAAAAGGATAGAAAGTTTATCTATCATCTTGCAATCCCTTATTCTCTTCTATTATTGCTGTAAATCCATTTTATCTTTCGGAAGTAAATATGTGATGCATTTTCGTTTATAGGATAAAAGCACAATTACTAATATAAAAAGCTTTATTAAAAAAATAACTTGGTTAATCTCGAATATATTTTTAAAAATAGATAAAATGTAGTCCATATACTATACTGTACTTTTTATAATTAAGTTATTATTTAATAAATATCAATAATAATAGCAAATACAAGGTTATTATTACTAAATTTTAAAAGCATATTAATAATATAACGAAATAAAAATTCTTTTATTCTTACTAAAAGAACTCTCTATATTTCTTTTTTCCAATTATGACGATTTTCTATTATATTATTTTCGTCAAAGATTCAATGAATAATATAATTTTTAGGAAATATATTTAACTTATTTTTAATTATGTTGTTTACGTGAAAGATTCAAGAATAATTCGTAACAATATCAGTATTAGTATACTGTATACCAAATAATAATTATTTGCATTATCGTAATGCAAAACAGATTAAAGAATGCGAAATATAATTTCCATAAATAATTATAGAAAAACAGATTAAAGAATGCAAAATATAATTTCCATAAATAATTATAGCAATTACAATTTTATTTGTTATTATTATTTTATTATTACATACGTTATTATAATGATGTTTTATGACCAGAAAAAATTAGGAAGTAAGTTCAAGATGGTGAATTCTTTGAAGAGATTGGTTATAGCTATTTATATTGTTTTATAGAATATAATATTACAAGCGCTCCTCTCTGCTTACTAATATACGTACTGCTGAATGTAAAATTTTTATTTTCAAGTTTCATGAAATTTCAAAACGTCATCAACAATTTTAAGTAATATATTAGCAAAATGCTCTAGTAACCAATATAATGAAAAACTACACAGTTGGTTAACATATCATACAGTAGAAGTATTTGAAGGTGGAAACATCATTATAACTAAATAAAGAAATAAAATTAAATGAAGGATCATTATACAGGAAATTCATTTGTCTACTTGATGTAGATTCAAATTTTTCTGGTTTCTTATAACATAATTAATAAAGTGAACGAAAGAAACTCTAATAAATAAATTTTAAATGATTAATTAAATATTTTTTATATGTAATTAATAAAAAATTTTCGATCTATGATTCAACTATAGACCGTCTCTAGTTATGAACTTAATTTTTACGAAAGTTTTATTCTTAAATGATGTTGTTTGTCACTCATATACTGCTATTATTTTGGCTCCAAAAGTACTGAAATAATTTTATGTATTGTATGTTGTAATAAATGTCACAATTGGACCAATTAAACGTCTCTATTTCATAGATTTTAATGAAAAGTTCGATTATAAACAGAGTAATTTGTGATGTAATTGTCCTCATTTTGAACTACTTCCATAATATGTTAACCAATTGTGTAATTTTAAATTATATTGGTTGCTAGAGCATTTGGCTATCATTTTATTTAAAATTGTTGATGAGGTTTTGAAATTTCATGAAACTTAAAAATCAAAACTTTTACGTTTGACAGCACGAAAATTCGTAATTAGAATATCCTCGTATTATTATATTTACTATCACAATAATTAAAACCAATCTCTTTTGAAATCTTCAGGATCTTTTTTTTACTGTTTAAGCAAAAAAGTTTTCAGAGATACCCACGCGTTCTTAATTGATTGAGTTCTAATTTATTTGAATAAATAAATTAATTCAATTAAGAACGCGAAATTCAAATAAATTAGAATTGATTGAAGGATTGTTTGAAAGTATTGTGAAATTTTTATTATCCACTTATAGTTTAACGCAATATCGGATATTTATTACAGTTGTTAGTTATTAATATATAAATATGATAGGGTGAAAGTATATCAATTCAGTTCGATAATGTTCGTGTTCAGTACAATATAAAAAAATTTTTTCTTGTATTTATTGGTCCCAATCTGGCAACTCCCAAATGTTTGGGAGAACTAGCAACACCAGAGTTGTTGTAATGGAGTCCGCTGAAAAAGACGTGAAATCCAAGCTCTCGTGTTCTTCTTGAGTAGTGTATTTTCAAATAAAAATTTTAGGAAGCAAGCAATGGTCCATCGAGGCGGATGACATCATCCGAAGCAAGAAAGTTCATAATCAGTGAAGCTCGAATAATCAACACAAGACAATCAAAGACGAACAAACACGTGCTCACCGAACAGGATCAAAGACGTTCTGCTGAAGATAACTGTAAATCCTCTCTTTTCTGGGAATATACGCGATTTACAGGAGCGTCAAATCATCAGTGGTTAACAGGATTAATCAATATTTCGGAACTCAAAGTACAAACAGTGCGAACCAGCCACGTGGCAGCAGACAAGACAAAGAAAGTTAGGCTTGACGAATAACTTTCCTTTACTATCGTATAATGAGCATCATAGAAAGCCTAAAAAGGAAGCGAGGCACCTTGAAAGCCAAGCTGATTTTTTTTGCAAAATACATGACTGATATAGAAACCAAAGTAAATCTAACTGAGGTCGATGTAATTCAGTTAAGAGACAGACTCGAAAAATTAGAAAGGGTAATAGATGAATTCGATGAGGTCTAAATTCAGATAGAATGCACGGTCGACGAATTAAATGAACAATACCAAGTTAGAGCAGAATTCGAAAATTGTTATTATACACAAGTAGCTAAGGTGAAGGACCTACTAGCGTCTCAATCAAGCGAAAGTTCAACGGAACCCAATACAACGGTAGACAATCTAGCAGTCAATCTTATGACAGAACCTTTAAATAACATAAAACTACCAACCATAACTTTGCCTAAATTTGATGGTTTGTATCAGAACTGGCTGGAGTTTATAGATACGTTTGAATCGCTAATACATACTAACAACAGCATTACAGACATGCAGAAATTCCATTATCTAAGGGCAGTTTTAGAAGGGGGAGCAGCTCAAGTTATAAGATCGTTAGAATTTACTTCGAGAAATTATATCGTGGCTTGGGAAATATTATTTGACAGGTATAACAACAACAGACTGCTGGTTTATAATCATGTGAACTCATTGTTCAGTATAGAACCCTTAGGATGTGAGTCTGCTGACAAGCTTCGGAATTTAATTGACACAGTCACTAAAAATCTACGAGCGCTTAATCAGTTGGACCAGCCAACCGATGAGTGGGACACGCTCATAGTGTATATAATCACAACGAAATTAGACGCTGCAACGGTTCGCGAATGGGAAAATGCCAAGGCTGACAAAGACGTCCCATCACTCAATGATCTATAGGTTTTCTTAAAATCCAGAGTAGATTTATTAGAAACACTTGAGATGAATCAATCGAAGGAAAACCTCGAACGGTAATTAATTGGTAACACACGTGGATTCCTTACTACGGAAACCAACCTTTCAACTCCAAGCTGCATTATTTGTAGCAAGGAGCATTACATACAGAATTGCACTACGTTCTGCAGATCATCAGTGGCAGAACGGGTCAACAAAGCGAAACAATTAAAGCTGTGCCTAAATTGTTTAAGACCAGGGCATCAAAGTAAAGTATGCCGACGAGGCACCTGTAAGAAGTGCAATCCAAACATCATACCTTATTGCATAATGAGAACATCGCCAATAAGGAAACACCAGCATCGCAATCTCGAAATAACGTGTCTCTACCGAGTATATCATTGGCCGCTCAGCGAAAAACTACACAAGTTCTGTTGTCTACTGCATGCGTGCAGACAAAGAATGACGCTCAAATCAATCACACCATCCCAGCCGTACTCGACAATAGCTCGCAATCAAGCTTCACTAATGGGATTTATGCAAAAGACTAAATATACCCACCGAAAGAGTCAAATTCTCGGTGTCAGGAATAAACCAAACAATCACCCGGATAGAATCAATGTGAAAAATAAAAATATATTCGCAACACAGCTCGTATAATACTATGATTATATGTTTCGTGTTGCCAGAAATTACTAACGAATTGCCGGAAGTCGAATTGGATATCGAAACATTCGACATACCTAGGAACATAAGGTTAGCAGACCCTTAATTCCACAAACTAAGCAAAATAGATTTATTGATTGGCTCTGACCTATTTTGGACACTCATTTATGTAGGACAAATATCCTTAGGTCCAGGAAAACCTATTCTACAAAAGACGCGGTAAGGTTGGGTCGTATCCGGGCCAATAACATCATCAAAGACGAAATCGTTGACCTGCCATTTCTCCAAGGCTAACATCGGGGAGATACAGGCGCAGCTGGCCCGTTTCTGGGAGATAGAGGTCTGCCCAGCAAAACGTCTCTTGACTAAGGAAGAAGCAATCTGTGAAGCACAGTTAAAAGAGCACACTGAATGTTTGCGCGATGGTCGATTTATAGTAACACTACCGTTTAAGAAATCTGCAGAATGTCTGGGAAATCTCGTGAGCAAACTAAACGAAGATTCTGTTGTTGGAAAGAAAATTGGAAACAAGACCATCCCTTAAATCACTATACAGAGTTTATGGAAGAATATGAGAAGTTAAGCCACATGACGAAGGTCCAAGATACTAGAGGAGAAGAAATGTCTGGCTGTTACTACATGCTCCATCACAGTGTTCTCCGCCAAGAAAGTACGACCCCGAAATTGCGGGTCGTTTTTGACGCATCGATGCCCACGACAACTGGGTTATCTCTCAACAATCTATTACTCACTAGACTTTCACTCCAAAACGATCTTTTCTCAATACTCATAAGATTTCGGCAACATACCTTCGTGGTGATTGGAGATATCGCCAAGATATATCGACAAGTGCAAACCACGTCCAAGCAACGGCCACTACAACGAATACTTTGAAGAAGAGATCCAAACGAGTTTCTGGAAACCTATGAGCTGAATACTGTAACGTATGTCACCGCGGCGGCTCCCTTTCTTGCCATCAGCTGTTTACTCCAACTAGCTCACGAAAACAAAGCTATTCATCCTCATCTATCGGAGATAATTGAATCAGAATTTTACATCGACGACATTATAACTGGTTCCGACTCCGTCGAGCGTACGGCATAAATTGCTAATGGCGTTGCAGATATTTTAATGCAAGGTTGTTTCGAGTTGCGAAAGTTCCGTGCAAACCATCCAGAAATCCTAAAATACGTGCAATAGCACGATAAGCAGTTCAAGGCATTGGATTTTGGGAAGGCCTAAATTGCAAAAATTTTGGGTCTAGTGTGGTGTTCTCATTCGGAAAATTTAATGTACAATATCGATCACATACCACCATCACAGAGAGTTACTAAGCGATGTTAGCCAGCATATCTCAAGTTTTCCATCCCTTAGGTCTTCTCAGTCCTTGCCTAGTAAAGGCAAAAATATTAATGCAACGGATGTGGCTTCAGAAATTATCGTGGGATGAGGCATTGCCAGCTAGTGTACACACGCAGTGCTCCCACTTTAGACTCCAACTCCCAGAATTGAACGCTTTACGTATGAAACGGCACGTTATCTGTGCTAATGTACGACATGTGGAGATCCACGGATTCTCCGACGCATCAGAAAGTGCATATGGCGCATGCATTTTCGTCAGATCGACAAACAAAGAGGGACAAATATCAATAAATCTTTTGTGTGCAAAAACCCGAGTAGCTCCGTTAAAACCAATAATATTACCCCGCCTGGAGTTGTATGGAGCACTCATTTTGCCGACAAGGTCGTGAAATCAGTTAGACTGGAAGTCTCCTGATGCACCTTTTGGTCAGATTCTACAATAGTCCTTGGCTGGCTGAGAATGTCTGCGAATACACTAAGCACATTTGTCGGTCATAGGATCGCCGAAATTCAGGAGTTAACCAGCTGTGGAGAATGGCGTCATGTCTCTAGCAAGGAAAATCCAGCAGATAAGTTATCAAGAGGGGTGCGGCCTAGTGAGATGAACGGCTTGTCCGTCTGGTGGCATGGACCAACTTGGCTCAATAAAGACTGGTCTCAGTGGCCAGGCATCCGGACAACGGAAGAGAAAAATTTACCCGAGATCCGAAGAATATCACAAACCTTCGTTACCACATAACAAGAGAATTTTTTAGAGTAGATTGCCGGGTCGGCCATCTACTCTAAAAAATTCTCTTGTTTGCGGAATTTAAAAAACATTATAGCCTTCCTGTTTCGATTCAAGAACAACTGCCAGAGTCCAAGGGAGAATCATAAACTGGGACTATTAAGCGTCGACGAAATTCAACATGGTTTTTCAAAATTACTAAAACTAGCCCAAAGGGACTGTTTCCTGGAGAAATCAATTCACTGAAAGAAACAAGGCAAGTGAATCGTAATAGTAAAATTCTAAGCCTAAACCCCTTTCTGGATGGGGAAGATCTCATGCGTGTTGGCGATCGTCTAGCAAATTCGCCTTACAGTTTTGATAAAAAACATCCCGTCATTTTAGACTCAAATCATCAGTTAACCAAAATTATATTTGAACATGAGAAGAAACTTTTGTTACATGCAGGACCTCAACAACTTCTGTATTAGATTCGGGAATCCCTTTGGCCGGTATCCGGAAGGAACTTAGCAAGAAAAACTGTTCATCGTTGTGTTAGATTTTTTTTCAAGTCCAACCCAAAATTAGCCTCCATCTTAATGAGACAGCTACCGTCTAGCAGAGTTCAACCAGCGTAACTCTTCAGTGTTACAGGGGTAGATTACGCCGGTCCAGTGTTAATGCGGGACCGGATAGAACGCAATCCCAAGACCCTTAAGTGTTACATTTGCATCTTCGTATGTTTCATTACCAAGGCATCTATTTGAAGTTGGTTATTGATTTAACAAAACAACGGTTCATTTTAGCGCTTAGACGCTTCATTTCTCGTCGGGGACGACCAACTTATTTGTATTCAGACAACGCAACTAATTTTGTCAGAACTAATAACAAAATGAAAGATCTAGTTAAATTCCTATCACGAACAAATTCCGAAGTTGCAACATGGTGCAATTCCGAAAGCATATCTTGGCGTTTTATTCCGCCCCAATCTCCCCACTTTGGCGGGCTTTGGGAAGACGGAGTGAAGTCCACCAAATACCATCTCAAGCGCATTATGGGGAATGCTTTCCTCACGTTCGAGGAACTATACACACTACTAGTTCAAATCGAAGCCATATTGAATTCTCGGCCACTGTTACCATTATCAAGTGACTCGGGAGACTACACTCCCCTCACACCTGCTCACTTCATCTTGGGAAGATCTCTTATCTCAATACCGGAATGTGAATTGGGAGAACAATCTGAATCTCGTCTTTCAAGATTTCAGTATATTCAGAAGTTGAAACATTTTTGGAAACGTTGGGCAACCGAGTACATTGCTGAGTTACAAAACCGATCGAAATGGAAATCTAAAGAAAGGCACCGTGGTGATTGTTAAGGATAATAACCTACCACCCGCCCAATGGCAATTAGGACGAGTTGTAGAAGTGCACCCAGGCAAAGATCAGATAGCCCGAGTGGTGTCCATCCGGACTGCAAAGGGAACAATTAAACGAGCCATTACAAAGATCTGTCCCCTTCCATATCAGGACGGCGCTGCGTCGGGAGGCGCAAACTTTAATCAGTAATTGTAAACCCTTACGTTTGAAAGTCCAATCTTTCAATTCGGGGGGGGGTATGTTCAGTACAACGTAAAAAAAATTTCTTGTATTTATTGGTCTCAATCTGGCAACACAAGTTGTTTGGTAGAACTGGCCATATCAGAGTTGTTGTAATGGAGTCCGCTGAATAAAGACGGGAACTCCAAGCTCTCATGTTCTTCTTGAGTAGTGTATTTTCAAATAAAAGTTTTAGGAGGCAGACAGCTCCGTTTAGGGCCGTTTGCACGACTTTCGGTTTAATCTGCAGAATAGCTATTCTGTAGAATAACAACGAGCTATAATGAGGCTAAACGACGGAATAAACACAGTATCCTCATTTCAATAGACTTTCGTGGAGCATTTGACAATGCCTGGAGACCTTTAATTCTACAGTCACTTAACTCCTCAGGCTGCCCAAAGAACTTGTATTCTCTTCTACAGAGTTATTTTCGTAACAGGCGTGTGGGTTTCTTTACCAAGAATACTAGTGTTATTATCGCAGCCGATCGTGGGTGCCCTCAGGGTTCTTGCTCTGGCCCATCCCTATGGAATATTCTTACTAATAGCCTTTTGGAATCCTCCCAAACAATACCTCATCGCCCTTACATCCAAGCCTATGCCGATGACACTGTCATTGTGATAAGCCACAAAAGCCGCGATATCCTCCAAACTAAGATCAACGAAGTGCTAGAATTCATTGGTAAATGGAGTACTGATAACAAAGTCCCCATCAATTACACCAAATGTGCTTGCCTCGTGGTTGGAAGAAAAGGCCCTTTGAAGAAACGGATTTCTGTTAAAATTGACTCTCATCTTCTTCCTAACGTCAAAGAACTGAAATATCTTGGTGTCATCCTGAATCATCAACTTAACTGGATTTCTCATATCAATTACTTATATAATAAAGTTCTCAAGATAACCAATAGCCTCCGTTGTCTCTCTAGAAACACCTGGGGCTATGGAAGTAATGCTATGAAAGCTATTTACATTGGAGCCATTGAGCCTGTTCTGACCTATGCTGCTCCGGTTTGGAGCTCTGCTGTTAACAACTGCCACAATAAAAGGAAACTCCTTACCATCCAAAGGATGTCTGCCCTTAGGATCAGTAGATCTTACAGAACAGCTCCTACTAATGCTATCTTAGTTCTTTCACGGATTATCCCTATTCATCTGAGGATTCAGGAACTCGATTGGATAGACACTGTTAAATCTACAACATCCCAAAACTATAACTCCAGAAGACTTCCAGTTCAAATAGATCATCTGGCTACATACTGTTCCCAATACGGCCTCGAGGAATCTTTTAATTACTCTACCCATCCTGCACGCTTCAAGAATCTCTCATTTAGCGTGTACGTCCCTAACTCTAACCGTAACATCTTAATGTTTACAGACGGCTCCAAAAGCAGCCATGGGGTTGGTTCTGGCGTTGTTATCACCAACCATCTCGCTAGTATTCTTTACCAAGGAAGTTTTAAACTCGATAACAACTGTACCATTGTCCAAGCTGAACTGTTCGCTATTCTTAAGGGTCTAAAGGCCCTCAGTGCTATTAACTATCTGCAAAAGAATTGCCTCGTTATTTCAGACAGCCGTACTGCTCTTCATATTCTAGGCCAACACAAATCTAAGTTTAATCTGGCCTCAGAAATTCGCAACATTCTGGACTCCCTCAGTGCCAAATGGACTATTAATTTCCACTGGATCCGAGGTCACTCCAACAATTGGGGTAACGACAAGGCTGACCATCTGGCTAAATTAGCAACCACCACTGACTTCAAAGTGGTTTACAAAAAGATCTCTACCAGTGTCATCAAAAGAACTATTAGGGATTATATTTTAGATATCTGGCAAGAAGAATGGAACAACTCTGATACTGGCAGACACGCCTTCCAGTTCATTCCTAATATTAAGGATCTCTTTCTCTGCCAACACTACACTCCTAATTTCTTCACTTCACAGCTCTTTACTGGTCATGGTAAACTAAATAGTTACCTGCATCGTTTTGGCCTTAAAGACTCTGAATTATGCAACTGCAACTCTGGTGAGGCTGAAAACTCTTATCATCTCATTTTTGACTGCAACAAATTTGATAACTACAGAGAGCACTTGAAAAGAACTGTTTTACAAGCTGGCTTTAATTGGCCCTGTGAATTGAAACATTTTATTCATAACAAACAACTCTTGAAAGCATTGGAAAAATTCCTCCATCTTACTCAGGCACTTAATAGTGACTGACAATTCGTTGACAGCGAGGGCGGAGACCTTACTGTTTTCCACTATTTGTGCTTATGTGAGTGATTATTTTGGCTTATCATCTAGTGCATCTCCTTTCAACATAGTTCCCATCTTCTCGTCCTCATCAAATCATCTTCAACCTATTGCTTTCCTTATGTTTTGTTTCTTTAGACAATTTGTCAACAACAATTACAGTTTGACTATTTTCATCGTGGACCGTAACAATCGAAAAATTTTATGTTTCCGAATTCTGTTCTCTGGACTGTTTTACCGTTTCGTCACATACGCTAAGTAGTATTTTGTGTATTGTTATGTTTTATTTTGTTATGTTTATCATGTTTATTTTATCGCTTTCATTACTACTATTCCTCTAGTGGCCTGTCCACTTTCTTCGACAGGAATCTTTAACTCTGTCCTCGACCTATACTATTTTCTTCTCATTTCTTCCTTCCTATTCTATGGGTTAAACCACTGAGTACGCCCTCTATTTCTGTTACAAATAAATAAATAAATAAACATATGAATAACGGCGAATAAATTTTTTTCGATAGAGAAATCATAGGCATCATTGTATAGCTGTGAATAGTCATGTTTTTTGATTGAACCATAGCGTAAGTTTGCTTTTAGCCATACAGACTTAAAGTACGATTACCTACCAGTTCTTTCTGAAAGCTGGATTGGTCAAAATTGACTACGAATTCAGGAGCAAAACTTGGAATACTTGGAATAAATGAATTGACTTTATTTACAAATTCTTTTGATAACTGTTCTCTTTGCTGTTTAGAAAGTTTTCTTGATTTCGAAGAATAATGTGTTATTCTGCGAGAAACAATTTCATATTCTTCATTAAAACGAAAGATAAATAGTGGAGAAAAATTGGTGTGTTCCAAACAAATGTTTATACTTGTTTGATGTGCCCACGTTTTGAGATGATTAACGTGCACAATGAGGTTATTTTCGCGAGCTTCCGAAACTTTTTCATATAAGCAATTTTTAACCTTCTTTATGCCACTTTCACGATCCATTTTCATACTCTCTACTTGTTTATAGATTCATCGAACTTGATAATTATTCTTTAACCACGTGAAGAGGTTTTTCAGTGATAAAAAAGCTCTCCATTTGTTATTAAACGGTTGTTTGGCAAATTTATGCACCGCTAATTTTTGCTCCCAAGATATTTTGGCATGTTCCTGTCTTGGTCGCTTTTCAGGTGATGGAAAATATGCTGATGACGATGATGATTGTGAAGAGCTTAATTCTTCACAAATGTTAGCGTCTTCTTCAACAACACCGTCGTCTTCATCTAATTCTAAACTGGTCTCGGTGTGAATTTCAATTTCATTCTGCCCGTGATAAAGATCACGGAGAATTTGGACAATATGGTTAATGACTTCCAGTTTACTCTCAATTTATTCACGATTATTAGTGATAGCTGTCATTGCTTCTTTGTCAGGTCCCTGCATCAACTGATCCCGCACAGAGTCAAGCACTGTAAACGGATTGAATCCTTCGGCCATTTTCATTATTGTTGTGTCCGCTAACTGGAAAAGCGATTAGCGGATGTGCACGCACAGAGTCAAGCACTGTAAACGGATTGAGTCCTTCGGCCATTTTCATTATTGTTGTGTCCGCTAACTGGAAAAGCGATTAGCGGATGTGGTAAAGTCATTAGTGAGCAAATGACGTAGTCCCCTCCATCGACAATGTGAGGGGACACAAATGTAAATAGTCAGTGTTTGTTAGAATCCAGAAGTAGATAGACGTGTAGGAATAGTATGAAATAAACAGTTTAAGAAAACGGCTACCTTTTGCTTTATTGAAAAGCTCCGTTAAAAACCCACAAAAGTTGATGACAAAGGAACAAAAATTATCTACGAGCTACATACCGAACTAATAAATTAACGCTATTAATAATGTAGGTACATTATTTTATTTAATGTAATTTCATTAAAATAATAGTAATATAATAAACGGTCGCCAACACCGAAAAAGCATCGCGAACGACCAGTGTCACGTGATGCGTATGTTGCGTCAGCGGAAGTGACGAATTATATAGATTTTAATTGATATAAAATAACGCAGAGCGTGAGCTTTAGGTTCCAATTTTTGTATATATTAATGTCTTGCCATAATATATCAACCTGCCACATTTCATCGAAATCTGAGCTCAGCAACTCTGTCTACTCCCTTGTTAGTATATTGATTGGTATATGATCTGTAAAGACTATTTCTGTTTTCAAATATTATATTCATTAATTTTATTATAAAATAAAAGATTTTTGTACATGTATTAAATTTAAAATGTACTTTAACAGTAAATCTATAGACATGAGAAGTGCCATCAAGAATTTGCAAATAAATCATTAAAATAAAAACCTTTTTTTGCTTATAACGTTTACTATTTTAACTTTGTTTTCTTGATCTGAATTGTAATTAAAACTTAGAATTCTGTCTTAAAATTGTCTATGTGTCAATTTTTTTTAATATGTTAGTATAGACTTATCAAATTTTTCACTGAAATAATGTAAATAAATTAACATACATCGTTAATATGTAGAACATGTTAATGCTCTGTTATAACTTTGTTATATATATTATGTATATTAATGTTCTAATATGCATAATAAATAAATAATATATTAATATGTTACAGCAGAGTTATGCTATGTTATGAACACGTAGAGAATTAACAAATAAAATAAATAAATAATGTTAAGTAAAAATAAAGAAATTAATAATAATAAAACTAAAAAGTGATAGCGAAATTTTAAAACTATCCGAAAAAATGCACGTAAATAATTTGAAGGTGCGGACGTGTTCTTTTACTACCAGACCACTAAGCTGCTCTTTGCACAAACATGGCTGCGGCGGCGAGTGTCGCTACTCTCTATATTTAGTACGTTAATAACAGATGTATAGTAGCGTCATCTTTTGATTAAAAAAAAACTTATTATATATAGTAAATGTTCCCGTTAATTTGTCCGAAATTATTCATCTTATCTGAATGAATTATCCAAATGAAACGCTATTTAAATCAATAACTTTTAAGTCTTTTGTAATTTTAGCGATTCCCAATTATTCTTAACATGATACAGAATATATATAATAAATAGGATTAATATTTATATTCCGCTGCAAAACTATCCGTCTTGCCTGGCTGTATTTAAAATATTATATTTTTAAATTTAAGAAATAAATAATTATTAATTTAAAAATTAATAGATGATGAGAAACTCGGGCATCGTCTCTACATTATTTTTAAATTAACAATACTGTATTCAATACACATGCGAATAATTTATATATACGACGTACACGATTCGTACGAAAAATTCGTCCTAATTCTGAAGAATATTAAAATTAACTGTAATAGTAATTAAGGTGTAAATTAATAGAAATGTCGATCATAATGTAAAACTTTGAGTGATTTTATTTAAAAAATCGCTGTAGAAATTTAAATATTAATTTTTGTTACATCAAATCTAAAATTTATTTTCTTTTAAATAATTTAGAACAAAATTTGTTAATAATAAGAATAAAACTGCCACGTGCCTTTGTGACACGTAATTAGCGTTGATTTATGTTAGTTTTAACAGATGCGGGAAAGAAATTTGAATACAATCAATATTTATAACTGCGCTTTTCTAAGTAAACATCTCCAAATATGTTTAAATGGAAGCTTTAGTTTAACGATTCATTAAATGCTTTTGAATACAAAATTTGAATAAATGATCATCTCGGCAGCGGAATAATAGAATAATCAATCAGGTAGATTAAAAAAATGATGATAAGGAACAAATTTCGAAATATTTAATTAACAGTACGTCAGTGACTATTCACTCTATTAACATTGCAAGAATAATTTCGGTCGAAATTCAATTGGCTAAGGTATAATATCATTACTATGACATTTATATTCAAAGGAAAATAATCAGTAGGATAACGAATGCCAAATTTGTAACTTTAAATCCAAATAGTATTAAAAAAAAATAGAGAGGTTGAAAATAGTAAAATCGGGAAAAAAACACTTCGTTTCTTCTTCCATATCCTGCAGATGCTCACACAGATCGTATCGTTCAACCATTTTGGTGAAATTTGGAATACATTTCATGGATTACTCGAGTTTCCCCTGAATATTTAATGAACTATGTCAAAGTAAAAGAGATACGAGATTCTATCTCAGTAAGCACTCTGCAAACTCCAAATTTGAAATGTAGATGTTTCTTGTGTCATTTAAAACTGGTGAACATTAACTATCAATAATATGCGCGAATAAATATACTGTACGTACAAAGTAGGATATTCAACTAAATTATGAATGAAATAAACAATAAATTGCTTAAACGGGAAAGGAGAACTTAATGATTTAATTAGCTGATTTAGGATACAAAATTAAACCTAATCAACTTTATGAAAAAATAATATGAATGAATAAAATTAATACTATTCTAACTTAAGTTTGAATAAAAAATGGAATAGAATTTATGATGCTAATTTATCACCAGTTTTAACAGAAACTAAGACAATTACAAAAATTTAGATGATGACACTTGATGCATTATTTCCAAGATTTTCTCCTTTGAACTCATAGTATAACTCATAGAAATGTCGGAATTTAAACTGAACTAAGATGTTGATAAGTAACTCTCATGTAATATAACTAATTTTTTATCTTAAACGAATTCAAATATGAATTTATAGCGATGATATATGATATAAGGATTTTTGTTTTCATGTAAATTTAAACGCCGGTAAGCGGAAAAAGGAATTCAACAATCTACTAATAAAATTAAAACTAGAGATGAAGGAATGCAAGATATCAGTCCGAAAAGTCAGACAAAGAAACAAAGGCATGCGAGAATTATCGGGACCGAAATGGGAATGGACTTATAACATTTGCCATCATCAAATCTCAGAATAAAGCGCTTACTTGTTAGAAGAACTGTTAAGAGAAATTCCTAGAAACCGATTCTTAAGATCAAGCAATTATAGCCTTAGAGCGTTACCATCACTCAAAAGGGTTTCTGTCTTGAGAATTTCATATCGAAATAATTACTTTGTAAATAAATACATCCATTGTTTTTTTATTCATACTTTTAATGACAGTTTTGTTGCCAAATATCGATGACAATAGTTTGAATGTTTGTTGCCACGCTATATTAAAAAGTGCAATGCCTATCTTGTCAGATAAATGCATCTTTTCTATAATGTTTAATTCTATGTTTGATTAAAATTAAAATAATAGAAACAATAAGATAAATGTGATCAAGTAAATGTTTTATTTAAATCCGACTCTTTTTGTAAAAAAATTTTCTCAGCCCGATTTAAATCAAACAGAAAGTGGGAAAATAAAATCATAATTTGAATATTTGAAATCAGTACTTAACTTGGTTGCGATTTTCTCCACTCTTCCCTTGACCAGAACCTTAAAAAATTAAAAATTTTATTTATTAAATTTACGTTATAATTAAACGCAATCTGCTTCTTAAAAATTTGTATTTTTAAATGTCAGATGTTCTGCGAATACCTGTAGATTATGATAATTAGCCTATTTATGACAGTATTTTTCTCGATTTTTCACTGGTCCAGATCGATTCTTTTTGTCATCTGTGGAATAAAATACTATGTAAAAATTATACTTGTTCAAGATTAAATACTTCGGTGAGGAGGAGACACCAATTTTTGATTAATGTGTCGAAAAATCGAATATATTTTAAAGCATTCTTGCAAATTTTGATTTATGATTTCGCATAGCGTGAATCGCTTATATAATAAACAAATATAGGAATATTTTTGTTAATTATAAACTTTTTTCAAAAATTAGATCAAAACTGCAGCTTGTAGTTGTACTTGGCAGAATAATTAGCGCAGAAATAGCGGTGTAGCGAACAGATGCGGAAATAACTTCTGTTGCTCATATTTGCATATATAATATTTATTTGAATTTAAATCGAAAATATATTATCGAAAAGTTAATTTTTAACAATTTTAAATTTCACTTAAATATTTCCGAAATTAATCCGAAATATTACATTTATACAAATAAAGTTAAATATACTATAAAAGGAAATTTTGTAAACTTTCTTTTACAATTTACAAAATCAAAATAAATTGCAATTTCTAGCGGGAGATGTAAAAATTGTTTTTATAAAGAATTTTCTAACATGTTCAAGACTTTGGCTGTGTGTTAATGATTGAAATAGACTCAACTAATGGCGAAGTTAATGCCTGACAATTGATTTAATATTGGAAAACATTAATATCTGAATTAACAATAGCATGTAAATCAACACTCAGAACTGGTGACAATCTTCAAAAATTATTCTTTATTCTTTTAAACAAGTAGGCGGATTATTATTAAAAAAAATCAGTAGTCAGTTAAAATTTATTTCGATTATTTTCTTAAGCGAACGTCACTGATTTAATATTTTCAAGTCATGAAAATATTTTTAATTATAAAAAATTTTTTGCATTACAACAAAATCAATAAAAGTTTATATAAGGCAACTCAACCTTAAAATTAATAATAAAAATAAATAAAAAAATTGTTTGCAAAACTTTTATTAAAAATTATAGATTATATATATTTCCCGTATTTCGTAATTTGGCGGAACACTAATAATAAGTTCACCAACAATGATCGATTTGAACAGATAGAAATCTTTGTAACATTACTACACCCTTAAGTTATTACATTTACTGTATTTTGGTTCGACTCAACCAAAATACAGTAGTAGTAAGAGGAAATAATACTTATTCTATTCTTTAATGCTCCTTTATCTTATAATTTTCATTAAATTTAATGCGTGCTGATTGCAATAACATTAATGCGTAGTTTTCTATAACGGAAACGAAGTATGGCCACGTCAGAATTATTAATAAGCAAATTCTTAAATGCGTATACAGTATTCTTTGACATACAGGTGCGAGCTGTCACCATTTTATGTATAAAAGGCCACCAGAATAACAGAATATTCACTCGGCAGAGAAGCGCACTCAACAGAACCGAAAATGAATAAATTCGTCTCTCTCTTGATCCTTTTTGGTGAATATTTATTTCTGCATTCCATACTCTAATAAATTTATATTTTAACTTCATTCTAAACATTAACTAACATAATAAAAGTTTAAATAATTTGTTTTTCCTTTTTTTTAAATTCTAGCAGTTATTTTAGGAGTGAATTGTAATCCCCGTACACGAATGATCGGATCGACTTCTACCTCATCAGATAATTTGAGTGAATATGTAAGTACGAATGTTTTAACTTTAGAAATATGTATAGCCGTTTATTTCTAATTATTATTATTACATTATTAGAATAGAAATTAGTTCCCCAATTAAATAATTTACGTATAAAAATTTCTGTTAAACTTTACAATTTTTTGAACTTTTCATTAAAGCTCCACAGGCGTAAAATATAAGCAGAATGGCAGAAACCGAAATTACATATTTAATGAATTTCAGTTTCTGGTTTGGCTTATGCGATTCCATAAACCGAAAACGGAAATGAACTGAAACAGTATCGATAGCTTACCAGTTTTTAATTGAAATTTTGCAACGATGGCCGTCCAAACAGTTTTTTTAAATACGGTATCTATAATTTCCAGTTGATTTGTCATATAGACATGAATGTTTCAGAACTTCTTCGACGAAAGCATCCATCATATGACATCGACGTTCCGAAATGTTGAATCTGCCGCTCTGAGTAGTTCGATACGTCAATAAGATGTCTTTTTTTTTTTTTTTTTTTTTTTTTTTTTTTTTTTTTTTTTTTTTTTTTTTTTTTTTTTTTTTTTTTTTTTTGCTTTCTTTCCTTGGTTCGTCCACAACAGAAACCGAAGCGCCGCTGAAAAGTTAAATTTTTCTGAACTTTTCAGTCAAGTTTCGGTCGGCGTAAATAGTAAAATTTTTACATTTCAGTTTCAGCACTAAAATTATGCCTGTGGATTCTAGGCTTAACGTGGTTTCTTAAACTCTCATCAGCTAAATACGTAGATAAAATAGTTATTTTCACTTATCTTTAAATTTTAATATTATTTTCTATTTTTCGTAATAACTAGTTGCATGGTTTTAATGGAAACAATGCCAGAAACCACGTTACGCCACATATTTCACAAATTTTATTAATTACTTTCTGTTTGCATGATCGATTTTTTAAAATTCTAATACGATTTGGTACAGCTCATCTAAATCGAATCAGAATTTTAATAAAATATTCTATAAAAAACAATAGTAATAACAGAACTGATGAGGTACTCTATATATTATATGAGATTAACCCCTACAAGTTGATTAATAATTGATTATTAAAATTAAAAGATAAGATTACAGTAGTGAACAAATCGACGAAAAGTATTTAGAATTGTTTCTTAGGTATTTTGCCTATGTAAAAAGTATTACATTTGAATATATTTGTATTATTTAAATGAGATATTTGAGTAATTATTAATGATTATTTTTATTTGGTAGGTGCAGAACATCTTGAACTGTCTTAAAACTTTTAACTTATCTTTAAATAACTCTACCGATCAGAACTGCCACAATTGTCAATTACTGGAAATTCAGGGTCTTTTGAGAGGGCTTCTTTGTAAGAACACAAACGGCCAAAACGAGACTGTTAATGAACTCTTAAGATGTATTGCTTACGGATTGAAAGATATTATAACTAAAATAGTTACAGATCTGTTTGGCCCCTGCCTAGGAAATTTTGTTAACTGCTTGTTACTTTTTGTCGACAGTGTCGACTATCAAATCTTATTTTCATGTGTAGAAGGTGACAAATTTAATAATACTCTTTTTGAAGTCATTTTGAAATTTCTTAATACGGGAGAGCTTGATTTATCTTCACTTTTGAAGAACATTCAGAATAATTTTCCTGATATTAATGGATGTGTCAAAGTATTGGGAGAATGCTTAAATATCGATTTAAGTAAGTTAGATATAGATGGGATAATTAAAACAATTTTTAAAATACTTGGCCTTGGTGGCCTTGGTGGCCTTGGTGGCCTTGGTGGCCTTGGTAGCCTTGGTGGCCTTGGTGGCCTTGGTGGGTTTTTTGGCAGAGGTTGAATTATATTTGTCAAAATGTAACCAAAATCATAACTTTAAAGTCATTTGATTTAATTATAATGGTTAATAAAATTTGATTTGCAACAATTATTATTTATGTGTTTTACATTTAATATTTCATCATCAGAATAAAAGATTCTTCAGAATCAACTAAAACGAAACATTACAACTGAAAAAATTTAAAGCAATAAATTCCTGATCAAACATATCAAAATATCATTTAATCCGTAACGAACTACAATTTAATTTCCAAGATTATTAGCTAATTTTCAATTATTTCTATTGAAGAATTAAAATATTCTCGCTTACCTTTCTTCTATTCATTGATGATGAAAATGTAATCAATAATAAAGTTTGAGAAAATACTCTTAATTTCCTTTTAAAAATTATTAATTACAAGTGAAGAGTTGTATCGAAAGGAATCACAATTATATCGAAAAATTTAAATAAATTGAAGTTGAAAATAATAATAATCGCGCATTAAAATTGCTTCTTTAATTATTTCAAAAATATCATATTTAAAACAAAAAACAATAACATAAAGAAATATAACAACAGCAAGTTTAATCGGATTTTATGCGATTCTGTAGTCAGCATCCACGTGATAACTTCAGTTTGTTTAATATTACAAGCGTGTTACAACGAGACGTCATTCGCGGTGATATGAATGCATTCTTATTATTATTGAATATGCACATAGTTGAGAATTCGATTTACCTGTAAAACCAACAATTTTCTAAATCTTCTTCCTTTATTTTCTCGAAAACTGATATCTAATTGCGCCTGACCATTATTAGAATATAAAACTTTGCAAATGTCAAGCTAAATACTTCACGACAGCATCGGAAGTCAGTATTAAGTATATGGGAGCGGCATATTACCGACTTTGTGACGGTATTAATGCGCAAGGAACAGTCGATTTCGATGTAAAAGGTAACAGAGTCAGTAAGAACGGTGTTTATTTTTATTTAATCGTGCCTCTGAGTTTTAAGTTTTCAATTTCGAATAAACATTCAACTCAATATGTTTCGTTTGACGGCTAATCATACAGCCTTCCGAGAACGACTTGAAATTACAAACATGATTACAACGCTCCGATAATTTAGAACAGGGATGGGCAATTATTTTCTGGCGAGGGCCGAATAAACAATCTTCAGGATGACGCGGGCCGTATAAAAATTGAAATGTACCTATGGACGAATTTAACCTTATGGCACCATTATGTAATTATGTAATGAAATTATTATGATAGCATTAGCTAATCTATTAATAATTAATAAAACTACTCTGGCATAAAATGAGTACTCACATTCAAGCATGGTTGATTCTTGCACAAATATATTCCTCTAATCAACAGACGGGACAAGAATAGTGGTTGCACCAATTTATCTGCACACGTTCTTGTCAATATCGCTATCGTGTGTAGCCACTTTTGTGATACTTACACAAAGAATATATTCGTGTCAATCTCACTATGGTATGTAGCCACTTTTGTGATACTTACACAAAGAATATGTTTGTGTATCTATATTATTTTTAAAATATACATTTCTTGTATTATTTTCTTAGTTTTGTATGCAAAGAATTCAAAAGCATCCATAGAAACTATTAAACATTAGAAAATAATTCCTCCTACGAATTATATCATCAAAATTTGGAGTAACTCGGTAGTTTACATGTACTCTAGCTAGAGTATCCATTATTTTACACTACAGAATATCAATAATTTAATTTTCTCTTTTCGAATAGAATTTTACAAATATAGACCTTGAAACTATAATGTGTTCTAGTTTATGTCGCGGGCCGTATAAAATGCCTTCGCGGGCCGGATCCAGCCCGCGGGCTGCCTTTTGCCCACCCCTGATTTAGAATGTTAGAATCGACTGGAATGCGTAGAACATCATTGTGCATCTGATCGTCGTATATATTATAGACACGCAGATAATTTATTACATGTTAAAATCGTATTAATATCGTAATTTTATTCGCAGCTTATAGATAATTTGTAAAAGTTGTTATTATTTTATGGCAATTCACTGTAATATTGCCATTAATTTAGTGGACTATATCATCGGCGTAATGATATAAATGAAGTTCGGCTCTTTTGTAATCTCAATACTGACTTCTGATGCTGTCGTCAATTATAGAATATAAGGCAAGAAATTTTCACGTTTTCCAAATAAAAACAAATACGGAATTCGTTTATATTTGTCAGATTTTTACACGGAGCAATATTTATGATAGTCGCTTAGCATAAACAGTTTTCGATAATGAATTCAGTTACGTAGGTAGTGCCATCTATAAATGACTGTGTAAGCTACAAATTACGCACATTGATACCGATTACTCAAGGTTAGTATAATACTAAGGTTTTTTCTAATTTTTTGTCTGTTGTGTAAGCTACAAATTACGCACATTGATACCGATTACTCAAGGTTAGTATAATACTAAGGTGTGCCAGAGCCATAGGTAAAAATTCACCGGAAGTCACGTGGTGTATGACGACAACAATGACGTCGTCGTTTTACCCGACGTCGCTTCTCTACAGCAGAGACCAAGTTTTGATTTATATCTAGATTTTTTCAACTTGAATTATTGAATAATAGCGAATAAATAGAAAAGATAGAACGCATTAATTTTCATTTCTTTGCTGATAGCGTAACTAATGGTAATTATTCTGTTTATTCATACCAAACTTTTAAACGTCAAACCCTTCAAGTATTAGGCCTAAGACGTGAGACGTGTTGACTAAATACAGTATATCCTGAATTATTTTGAAGAAACTGAAGACCAAGGTTAGTATACTATATAAGTAATATACAATGTATATATATATAAGGCAAAAAAATGAAAAAATTGCTACATAATATGTAAATTTGTAAACTTTAATCCAAATGACTATAGCTATATTGTTTCTCTATATATATATGTATATATATATTTATAATAATAACTGTTTAAAATTGATTTTTGTTTATATAGATATGCCTGGAACTAGATGTACTGTGGCTGTTTGTAACAACAGCTATATGAAATCAAGAAATATCAGATCCTAAACTTAAATTCCATAAGTTTCCAAAGGATCCTGAGATACGGAAGATATGGATACAATGTTGTCGACGTGAAGGCAAATGGAATCCAGATAATTTGCATGTATGTTCAGCACATTTCAGTGTAGATGATTATGAAAGGGACTTAAAAGCAGAACTTCTTGGCCTTGAAAGTACGCAAGTGTTGAAAAAGACAGCTGTACCATCCTTAAATTTGTTACCAGCAAATTCTACAAAGAACGAGAGTTGTCAGAATAATGAAAGATCAGCTCGGCTTCTGCGTCGACAAAATAAAAAACTTGTGAATGAAATTGTAAAGAAAGCTGAAACTTCCTGTCCAGTGTTTACTGCTGAGAAAACAGAAGATTCAATTTTACAAAATAGAAGTGATGAAAATTTGAATGTTTTCATGTTGCAGGAAAAAATACAAAATCTTGAGAAAGAGAACAATTTATTAAAAATAAAATTATTAAATACTGAAAAAGAACTAATAGCTACTCAGGTAAAACTCTGTAAGGAAAATGATATAAATTCTAGGTTAAAACAAAGCCTGAAATATTTGAAAAGACAGAAATTGTCTAATGCTATAGTTGAAAAGCAAGCTGCTGAAATGTTAAAACCTCTTTTAACTGAACAACAAATTAATATTTTATTGAAGAAGAAAAATGCAACCAAATGGTCTGAAGATGACATTGCAATTGCTTTCACCCTCCGATATTTAAGCAAGAAAGCTTATGTCTACCTTCGTAAAGAACTTAATTTTCCATTGCCTGGCTTATCAACTTTGCGACAATTAGCTACCAAAGTTAGCATTGAGCGAGGAATATTGCAAGATGTTTTAAAAATCATGAAAATTGCTAGTCATAAACACACGTTATCTGAAAGACTTACAGTCATTCAATTTGATGAGATGAAAATCAAATATACTTATGAATATGATAGCAAAAATGATAAAATTGTTGGACCACATTCACAAATGCAAGTAGTAATGGTCCGTGGTCTGATATCATCATGGAAGCAGCCTATATATATATTGACTTTGATTCAAAACTGACAAAAGAAATACTTTTGTCAATAATTAATAACCTAGAAGATATAGGCTATCCTGTTGTTGCCTGTGTTTGTGATATGGGTGGAGGAAATTTAAGCCTGTGGAAAGAAATGAATATTAATAGCAACAGACCATGGATTGTAAACCCTCAAAACAGCCTTAGAAAGATATATTTTTTTGCAGATGCTCCCCATCTATTAAAGCTTATAAGAAATTGGCTTTTAGATACAGGCTTTGAGGTAAATGGCACAATTATAACAAAAGATCCCATTGTGAAACTAATAAATTTAGATAACAATGAACTTAAAACATGTTATAAATTGCAAAATGATCATGTGAACTGCCATGGTATACAACGACAGAATGTCAGGTTAGCAGCACAGTTACTTTCCCATTCTACAGCAACTGCATTGAAGCATTATAAACTCATAAATGAAAAATTTGCCAAGGATACTGCTAACTTTATTGAGTTAGTCAACACCTGGTTTGATGTAATGAATAGCTATACTCAGAAAGCATCAATTCCTGAAAAATGTGCTTATGGAGAACACTTAGAGGAGCAAGATAAAATTCTTCAGGAGATGTTGGCCTGTATTACAAACCTGAGATGCTTAGGAAAGAAAAGCATTCAAAGTTTTCAAAAAGGAATAATTATGTCCATAAAAAGCTTACAAATGTTGTATCAAGATCTTGCATCTTGCTATGGTATCAAGTTCATTTTAACACACAGACTCAACCAAGATTCATTAGAAAATTTCTTCTCACAGATTAGAACCAGAGGTGGCTTAAATGATCATCCAACACCTGTAAATGCATTGTATCGGTGTAAGATGATCATCTTAGGAAAAAACCCTGGGACTGTGTGTCACATTTCTAATGCAAATTCTTGGTCTGAAGACAGATACCTTCTATCTTCAGTATTTAAAAGAACTGGTATAAATTCAGATCCAGAAATAGAAAATAAAGAAAATGTGTGTGACAATAATCCAGAAATATCAATTGTTAACAACTCTTCAAGTGAACTTCATAATTCACTTTCAGAAATGGAGAATAATGGCCTGAGTTATTTAGGTGGGTGGATTGCATGGAAACTTCATGACAAATATCCACATCTAGGAATGCCCACAAACAAAGCCTCTTCTAACCATGATTATAGCCTTCCTTCCTGGATTCAACATCTTTCATATGGAAAATTGTATGAGCCAACACATGAATTCAGTGAGCAATTAAAGCATATGGAAAATATCTTTTCTACAACTAATATTTTTTTAACCTTAAGTAAAGAAAAAGGAATACTTGAAAAGATGAGTGTTTATATTGGTGAAGCACTACCAAGTATTCCTAAGGATGTTGTTTATACCTTCACTAAAATAAGAACTTTTATAAAATTAAAATATTTGAATAGACAAATTGAAGCAAAACAACAAGCTAGTAAAAAAAGAAGTTTGTCTTCTGGATTTCAAAAAAACAAAAAAAAAAAAAATGCAAAAAACTGTTACATAGCATGTAATCTGTTTACTATTAGTCATTTAGATCAGTGATTCTCAACCTGGGCGATATCGCCCCCTAGGGGGCGTTCTCGTTTTCGAAGGGGGCGCTGGAACAAAAAGGGGCGATTGGGGGCCGATAGATTATGTAGAGGGCGTTCAGATTTCATGACCTGTTAGACTTTTTCTTAGTATTATTGAACAAGGGCATTTTGCATCCATATACATTTTACAAATTTTTGACAACTGACTGGCAACCCTGCACAAGAACGTCCAGTGACCGATTTCACAACCATTAAGCTGGAGCACCAATCAATTCTGAATTCCTCAGCCTCTCATGTCTCATTCCAGTCAGCAACTAGTTTAACCCGGAAAGAACGTCGGAAATCTGTTTCTCAATAAGAATTTTTAAATTTTTATATTAGTTACAAAAGCATAATCAGTAAACAGGTGATAGTAGTAACAAAATCATACTCGCTAATTATAATTTGTAATAATTTAAGAATTTCAAAAATTACTTATGATCCAACTATACCACACTATAATCTACTAATATATGAGATATGAGGCATGTTATTAAAGAGTAATAATGATAATCCAGAAATAGATCTAGATTTTTAATCAAATTGATATAAAGATTACGCTTAAATTTATTTGAATGTTTCTGCCATATTCTTCTAATTTATTATTTTACTACAAAAGGATTATTATCAATACCTTAATAGTAGCCTTTTATAAGATATGTGTGAAATTATATTTATATATAATATCAATCATTACAAAGCTGTCTAATTAAAATATGATAATAATGGTTAAACTTCCATATACATATAATTTCAACTATTATTATCATATTTTAATTAGATAACTATGTAAATCTATAAACTGAGATCATTATTTATCTATATTTTTAAGGAACAATTTCCACAAATTATTCCTTTCGTTCAAATATTAATAAATAATATAGAAATTTTCTATATCCATAAAGTTTGGAGCACTTAGTACGGTGATTTTCCTTTTGCTTAATAATTTTTATCTTCCATAATTTTCTAATAATTTTTTGATTATTGAATATTATATCAAGAATTAAAAATTTTCGGTGTATTTCATCATAATGATCATTTTATCATTTACTATGACTTTTCATTATTATAAAATAATTTAATCGAACAAAACAATAAAATAAGAACATAACATTTTATACAAATGTTGCTTTAAAAAAGATGAAATAATGTACCACTTTAAATGAAAATTCATACAATAAATTGCAAATGGATATGTAGAAAATACATAAGTGAAAACAAACACATAAATCAGAGTCATATTATTTTATTTATAGCTAATCTTTATGTTAAATTTCAAATTATAGCATTCTACAGATATAAGGAGCGGTTTCGCTTCAGTACATAATTATCGAATCAAGCAACACTTTTTAATTGATAAATGATGATAGCGTAAGTTACAACAACACTGAGAACAGTCAAAAGAAGACTGTTGTTGATAGGAAATATTTTCCAGGCCGAAAAGGATGGTAAATCCTGAGTACATTTTACAAAAAAATGGAAACATTCTAATTTAGTTGAAACGTCATTAGTACACAGAGATAAATTATAAAATATTTTTCCGACGTTAGACGCTGCTTCTGTAACCTTAGAAGAAGATACACAAACATCACAAAACATATATAATGGAAAGCAAGAAAAACAAATAAAACTGATCACATCAAATAATCTCATAGTAACAGTAACGGTTACAGCAACTTCTATCATAATACGAGTTCCTACACATACGGTAAAAAGAAAGAGAACTGGAGAAAAAATATCTTCTATTTCATTTGCAACTTGCACTAATTCTAGATACATTTTAATGATCGGAATTATTTCCTTTGAGATTTCTGTGACATTACATGATTTTTTATATAAATATTGGAAAGCGTATTCAATCTCTTTACAGATGGCCATAAATAAGATCAGAGATAAACTTAAAGGCATCATCATAAATATAGAACGCATGGAATGGTGAAAGCATGTTATACCTCGTTTCAAATTTTCGGAAAGATCTTTAGCGAAGTCCATACGCAAAATCCACGTATAACTAAACTGGTCGTCATTGCAGAATGTAAAGATGATGAACATGAAAAGATTAAATAAAACGAAATTTATCAAAATAGATATCACTCTAATTAAAAGAAAGTATTTCCAGTTACGACCATGTGATATTTTGAATATCTTAATTATGCAGATCAGAATTTTTTCTTTTTTATATTGAAAACGATAAAAAATAATCATTGTTATAATAGAGACTAATAATTTTGTTAAGGATGTAAATGTTTGTAAAAGCTTTCTTGTCTGAGTTAAAACAACCATCATTCGGAAATACGAATAAAGAACATTTCCAACAAAGCCAACAAGCATGACAATACCGGATAATGAAAATTTACTGTTATCAAACTTCAAACTCCAAATTGACATGCTGCTCAATAAAGGTTTCCAGTTATTTCTTATAATCTCTTTTAAATTCATCAATTCTTCCTTTTCCTCTATTGGATGAACAATCGCTGTTTTCATTTTGCTGAAAATAAAATATAAATAATATTATAATTTATTTATCCATTGCAAATTTTAACATCTGAATTCACAATGAATTGAAGAAAGATACATCCATAAGATTATCCGGTAATGCACTATAAATTTTTGTTTTGGATCCAATATTATGGTATATAGCACAATAATCAAAAAGAACTACAAGGAATATAAAAACTTTTACATAAATTTACTATTATATTATCGAGTGATTCGAACTATAATTGACAACTTTTTTCACTAAAGACCTTTTTCTGAAAGTAATTGTACTAGTGCATTCTGAAATATTAGGTTATATATCTATATAATTGCCGTTTACATTCAAAAACCTTCGTAACGAGGATAAGAAATAAAATGCTCTTCTAAAACAAATTATCTATTATCATACATGGCCATGTAGGTATAGGGCAAGGTGTGGATATTTGGATCAGTAGGATATTTGGATTATCCTAAGCAGTTTTTTATTTTTGCCGGTGGAGTGTGCTTGTATATTCAGAATCACATAGTCTGTTGGTAGGTTTAGTTGTGTTTGGCGTACTTTGTCGAGTTTTTCTTTCTACAGTTACAAAGAAAAAAGTTACAACGGAAACTTTTTATCAAAAGGTAAATAAAAGCTGAGCTTAGAGAAGGTTGATTCTTAAGGCATTTCTATGTTATTAATTGTACTGGTACCTTCAAAATTGAAATAGAGTAACCATGTGTGTTATAAACAAGATGGAGGTGTTCTTGTTTCTCTAAATGGGATAGCTTTTTTTTTGTTCTAAGATTTAAAGGTTGATTCTTAAGGCATTTCTATGTTATTAATTGTACTGGTAACTTCAAAATTGAAATAGAGTAAGCCATGTGTGTTATAAACAAGATGGAGGTGTTCTTGTTTCTCGGAGTGTGCTTGTAAATTCAGAATCACATAGTCTGTTGGTAGGTTTAGTTGTGTTTGGCGTACTTTGTCGAGTTTTCAAAATAATTATGTAGTAAACAAAAATCTTACAATAATTTAGGTTACTGGTCCAAAAGTTATATTATTTTCTCTGAAATACTGAGAATTTCCTTTATCTAGAATGAAAATAATTATGTAGTAAACAAAAATCTTACAATAATTGAGATTACTGGTCCAAAAGTTATATTATTCCTTTAGTAATTTAATTTTATTTATTAAATAAAATAAAATTATATTAAATACATATTATTTTAGAATAATGATAAACCATAAACAAAGGTTTATTTTAATGAAAATAAATGAAAATAATTATGTAGTAAACAAAAATCTTACAATAATTGAGATTACTGGTCCAAAAGTTATATTATTTTCTCTGAAATACTGAGAATTTCCTTTATCTAGAATTTTCATTGTTGTATTAAGTTTTTTTTTATATCAAGATTTGTAAAATAATTATTTTAATTTTTAAATGCTTAATATATATAAAAAACAAAGTTAAATATCAGCAGTGGACTGATGAAACTATGAAAAAAAAGCCTTACATCTCATTAAGAGTGGATTGTCTATTCATAAAGCAATCAATCAGAAAAGGAGACTGGATTTAGTGCCAGAAATGTTCAAACTGATACCGCGAGAAATGTGTTGGGGCAAGAAAAGGCCAAAAAACTTTTAAATGTGGAAAATGTTTCAAAAATTAAAAATAATTAATATGTAATTAATTAATAAAATTTAGAATTTTTGGTGTTTTGTGAATTATTTTATTTATTGAAGTAATTTAGACTTCATTCTTTTGGCTGATCTAAATAACATTCTGATGATTCATTTATCCCTACCATTGGATAAATGAATCATTTTCACGAGAAATGTGTTGGGGCAAGAAAAGGCCAAAATACTTTTAAATGTGGAAAATGTTTCAAAAATAAAAAATAATTAATATGTAATTAATTAATAACATTTAGAATTTTTGGTGTTTTGTGAATTATTTTATTTATTGAAGTAATTTAGAGTTCATTATTTTGGCTGATCTAAATAACATTCTGATGATTCATTTATCCCTACCATTGGATAAATGAATCATTTTGCCACATTCTCTAAAATTTCTGTTCTTACAAATAACTGATTATTTTAATCCATGGATTGTAATGATTATGAAAGCTAAGTATTTACTGTTTTAAATAATATATAAATTGTGGATATTAAGACAGTACATGCTGATTAAATAAAGGTCAGATGCTTAAATGATCTAAATATCCACACCTTACCCTAACTGTTTTTTCTTTATCGTTTTTCTATCGATAGGTATTTTTTCAGTGGCGCAAATAGATGGAAATTACTGTCAAATAAATACGGAGGTATAAGGAGGATGATGCACCAGAATTTACCGTTAATAGGTATTAAATTCGGCAGTGTTAGGTAAGGTTATTTGGGTTAAGCTGCTGTATCTCACGAGGAATATATTGCATTTATCATAGGCGAGTTTAAGAGCCCATCACTGGGAGATCAACACCCATCGTGTAGTTAACCGGCAAATTGTATGTTGGGATTCAGTGAATTGGATTTAGATACCTTCTGAAGAACTGAAGGCGTGGACCAGGATTAGAACTTGTACCTACAAAGTGGTAAGCGAATGTTTTACCACACGGTCATCCAGCCGAATTGGCAATGATAGAATCGGTATGAATTGCCGGCATTGCCATGGAAATTTCCACGTTTGATCGATTCATAATGTGTTCTCCATATACTGCAATCGTGTTTCATTGTTTGTCATATGAAATCTTTCCTTGGGACCACAAAATTCAAATAATGCTCCTATAGTCTATCTCTTCGGCAAATCCAACCTATGTGCTATGTCGTAATGTTGTGAGATTTTCCTGAAAACAGATAAGTAATGCTTCCTGCTAACAAAAGTAAATTACGAGGATATCTCTGACACCCCTTATAACTTAAACATACCAATCGAATAGTACCTGAGAAAAAAGGTGTCAATTATTTTTTTCGCCCTAGTACATTGTGGAATAAAAATAATGATATACAGTAATTCTGTAGAAGATAAAAAATTCTAAAAATATCCAGTCATTTTTAAAAATAAAATTTATGTACTTATATCATTCATTTAAGAAAGATGAAACTCATCCGAAAAGATATTGCAAGTACGTTAAAAGTTGAAATATTCAAATAAAATCATTTCAAAATATTACGAATATTTTAGTAACATGGATTCAAATAATCTTAAAAACTTAAATATAACGCATGATATTAATGTGTAGTTAAACATGTTTCATTATATATTTTTATTGATTATATTCATTTATTTTTAATCACAATATGCCTTCCAATCTCCAAGGAAGTTTATTGTTTTCAATATTGCATTATTCTCTAGGAATATTGCATTATTTGGCGTGATATTGGAGAAAAATTAAATGTCATTTACTCCAAAATTAGAAATTTCTGCTTACAATGATAAATTATTTCGAAATTTATACTTATTTATGAATATCTATTAGAAAAACATACTATTAATTCTACAAAAATAAACGTACAGTATGCATACATGCAAAAGCACCAACAAATTTTTTTCTTTATTATAGTTTTCTCTGTTTAGTATAATTATTTCTAAATCATAGTGATATTATTTATTATTTGTTTAATCTAAAAGACAATGCAAGAATATTATAGCAAAAATCATGCTACAAATATTAGAAATAACAAACTTCATATATGTATATAATTATTACGTTTTAATAATATTATTTTTCATTTTTGTTTTTATTTTCTAAAATTTTCTTCATGAGTTTTATACGATCGCATAAATTGGCTGTGTATCAATTGGAAATAATGTCATGTTTTTATGTATTAAGTAACCATCTCAGAAAATTTATTATATAGAAATTAACAAATGCAAAGAATATCAATAATTTACCTTAAATAAAAATAAAAATTAATAAGTGTTCTAGTTGTTGGATTTTCTCGAATAAAGTGATAATGAGTAATTTTAAATTTACCACAGAAATTTATTTAAATTTTATGAAGAATATAATTCCTTGCAAATAATAAATTAGGTAGCAAACAAATATGCAATAAAAAGGCACGACATTAATTAAAATTCAAATACTACATGCAACAACAGTTTTTCAGTAGTGTATTTAATATTTTTTATTCCCAAACTTAACTGCTCTAAGTTTGAGTCATCAAATTTCATTCGATAGAACAAACAAAATAGAATGTAAAATAACATAAACTATAGAATATGATACAAAATTTGAATGAATAAATTCAATCAATTGAAATTATGCATTGAAAATGGAAGCAATCAATCAAATATCTTTATCGATGTATTTTTCACAATTCTAAATATTAAACAGATTTCGATTATATTCATTATAAGCAATAATGATTTCTTTTATTCATTAATTTGATGGATATAAATTATATGTCACTTATTAGCATAAACTTGATAATAAAATGTAAACTAAAATATATTTAAATAAGTATATGTTACTACTAGTTTATTGGAAAATGAATTTAGAAAAAAAAGGAAATATATACTCGAGGAAGAACAAGATCTAAAATAAATTTTTAAAGATGAAGCATACTTTAACCTCTGAACTTGTAAAAAAAATCTCTTCAAAAAGAATACAACTCCAGCTATTAAAAAGCAACGACAGTAGAGACTTAATCATATTTTCCAATTTGGCCACTTTTTGCCTTAACTTGCTTAGCTTCTGAATATAATTTTTTGTAAATTAAAATAACTATATATTAGTTCTTTGTAACATATTAGTACATAATAAATTTTAATACTGCATTTTTAAAATTGATATGAGATACAATTTCTCAGCATTTTTTTAGTGAATGAGCATCTCGAAACTAACTGAAAAGAGAATAAAATAATAAAAAATGCATGATACCTTATTATTAAAATTTTTCAGGAATGGAATATTTCTGCGTCTTCTCTCCCTAAATGATATTGGTACACGTTTACTCTTCACCTTTCTTAGAAGATTCAGGCTTCATAAAGATTCTTTTGCTTTGTTTTGTTACTTATAAAATTCTCAATAGAAAAATAATAATGAATACAGTAAAAGTCGATTATTATTTTCGGAATAACAAATTGTTTGCATTAATTTCTCAGAAAATTGATTTTCCATGTTATCAAATTTTAATATAGGAAAAATAAATATTTATAAATGAGTATTTCAAATAATAATTTCGAACATTTATGTTTATTAAACAAGATTAAATTAATATTTATTTAGCGAATTGTATCAGAAATATTTATTTGTTTTCAAGATGTACTAAGAGACAATCATGGGGGAGTGCCCCAAGAAGTATACTAGAAAATTTTCTGCTCATTCCAAACTTTGGAGCTGATATGCAATAAACTCTCGTTTATCTGGAGTGCCGGATTATCGGTGTTTTAGGTTATACTAAGAGACAATCATGGCGGGAGTGCCCCAAGAAGTATACTAGAAAATTTTCTATTCATTCCAAACTTTAGAGCTGATATGCAATAAACTCTCGTTTATCTGGAGTGCCGGATTATCGGTGTTTTAGCTTAAATGCAATATCTGAAAATTTTTTTAAATGCCTCTGATTGCTTTCTTTATTATATCAGATAATGAAGCGATCAAATTAGAATCAAATCGAATATATAAATACTGAAAACAATTTCTTGCTGTAAATAAACAAATTTCTTGTTTCCTTTTTCAATATATCATAAACCATTTCAATATATGCACGTATGCAATTTATTTGTTTTTTAATATTAAATTTATATTGTCTTTAATTCGATTATTTGAGTGCTTTTCTGATTATCTAAACAATCATTTATCTTACTTGTTAGAGAAATTAATTTCTCATTACCCCGATTAATCGGGAATCTATTATATTGTTTAAAATTCGGATAGATATGCGAGGGATAGTTTTTACAAAAATTTAATCCATTTTGTACGCATCTGATAAAGTTTTGCCATCTGTCATCTAAACATTTAATAATTTCTAGAGTAATTTAACCATTTTCAATCTTCAATTAGGAAATTAAACTTTAACTTATGAATGTTAAATAGGACCATGATTAAATGAATCCATCTTTCGTTTAATATTCTTTATTTACAAATTTTTTAATTAATTTGTACATTGTACATACAGCACATGGAATTTATTCAATACATGCAATTCGCATTTAGATTACTATTAATGTTCAAATTATTTGCAATGGTTAAAATTTAACTCAATTAAAAATTTCGTTAAAGTAAATGAGAAAATTTAACAGTTAAAGGAAATCAGTAAGTTTTTATTAAAATATTTTTTATACGGAATATTAAATCGATACCGAAGTAATTATTCAAATTTGAGATAGATATAATAACTAAATATCTAAATGTTAGCAGAAATGAATAAATAAACTTACTTTCTGAATATATAATTGCTAAATTAAAAAGTTTAAAGACCATTATAAAAAATTAAACCCATCAGAAAGTGTATACATGGATTTAATGACTGTAGCAAAGAAATATAAATTGTTATAAATTCAAATTTTTCTGATATCTTATAACCTAATAACAGAGAGATTGAAAGAAATGTAAGGAATACATTTTAAATGATTAAGTAAGTTTGTCTTTTATAAGTTAACAAAATTTCCAAGATTTGTGCTTCAATTACAGGTCGTCCTCTAGTTATGAACTTAATTCATACGTAAGTTTTGTTCGTAAATTGGATTGAGATGTTTCTGTTATTTTGGCTCGAAAAGCACAGAATTAACTTTGTATATTGTATATTGTAATATATTTCCCAATTGGACCAATTAGGAGTTTGTTATTTCACAGCCGGGTTCAAATCCGGGTCCCACATCTCCAGATTTTCAGGTGGAGTCCGTCGGTTGAACCCATTCTTCAACCAATTGGTTGATCCTCATCATGGGTATTGGCCAGTCTGTGATGAGCTCTCTATGTGTGGCCATCAGATACACTATATCACCCGTGCGATATGGCGGTTGAAATAAACTAACTTAACCTAATCTTATTTCACAGATTTTAGTGAAATTTTCGGAATATAAAACGAGTAATTTTTAGATATTTGCTTCCATCTTGATATATTCTCATAATATTTTAATGTAACTCTGTAACTTTATATTATATTTGTTGTTATAACATTTTACTGTCTTATTCCTTAAAATTATTAAAACGTTTTTGAAATTTCGTGAAATCCGATTACTTACATTTTTGAATGGCATAAGCGAAAGGAATATGGGTGGTATAAACATTTAAAGATCTGGATCATCTATAAACTGCGATTATAGTCAAAATAGAAAATAAAAAACATTTAGTTTAAAATCCCTTGTTCTGACGGACTACTATACTTCTTTGTAAATAAAAAAATCGCCATCTCTCCTTTCTTAGTATTAATATTATCAAATCATAATCCAACTTAACTACGATAATAAATCATCTAAATATTACTAACTAACCAAATTATACTTCTAGTGACTTATTTTTGTATTATATGCCAAATTAACGATTATTTCTGTTAATTATGCTATAATGCCACCATCTATTGGATTAATAATTAATTATTTAAATTTAGACTATACTATCGGCGTAAGTCCGATAATTATTAAAATATATACATCCCAAAATCGAAAATCTGTTCATATCACGATTGTCTAAACTGGTTAAGGCGTCGGGATGGTAACCCCAAGATTCTGGTTCGATTCCAGGGGCCTTATTCTCGAGTTATTCGTGTTACAACGCATTCGTGTTAGCAGTATCACGTGACACTAACTTCCTATCAATTCTGTCTAAACATGGGAGTTGGTGTCACGTGATACTGCTAACAGGAATGCGTTGTAACACGAATAACTCGAGAATAAGGCCCCAGGCGAGGCAAATTTTTAATTTCGGGAAATTAGTAAAATTAGTTTTATTGTTAAATAATAGATGGTGCCACCACAGCCTAAATTATTAATCTAATACAGTGGTTCTTAACCACTTCCCGCGGCACACTAGTGTGCGCCAAACCTTTCACGGTGTGTCGCGAAAAATTAAGAATGAATTGTATTTATGTAATTGTATGGAATCATAGCAGAGTGGACCAAGATAAACCAAACCCGACATGGGAGAAGATATTCGATGTAGCATAATATTTCATAGGGAGCTATGAACGATGCACACTGAACTTACAAGGAATAATAAAAATAAAATAGCCTTGCAGTTCATATGTTCATTACTTGGTTGGGTTCTGTTTATCTTGGCCCACCCTGTATATTAATAGTGAAATGTCGTGCAGTCGAACCACTGTACAGATTTCTATAAATAGGGTATCCTTAGAAAAATCTAACACTCGAATTTCTAAAACAGCCAAAATTTTTTCTCGTTATTCATAATTTAAAAATAAAGGAATAAAAATTTAATTAAAATTATATTTTCTCTAAAAAGACGAAAATCTGCAGGTAGCGCTATATCTTAATAAGGGCCGACATTTAATGATCCCTGTATGAGTGTGTCTGTAATCTGAATGAATAAATAAGAATAAATATAATAATCTGTTAATAAAAATTCGTTGTTAAATCTAAATTATTTAAGATATTTAGGTGTGCCGCCAAATTTTAAAAAAATTAAAATGTGTTCCTCAACAGAAAAAATGTTGAGAACCACTGATCTAATAGTTGGCACCGTAGAGTAATTAATAAAAACTGAATAAAAATAATCTTTAATTTGAAGGTTATTACAATAATTAAGTCATTAGGAGTATAACATGGATAGTTTGGATTAATGTTATCGTTGTTGTTTTATCAGAAAATCAATAATCATCCTTAGAAACAAATTTACACATTAGAACAATGCTGGTCAATAAAATTAGTGTTTTATCTGTTGAAGCTGATCGCATCGTTGCATCAGTTTCTTCTTAATTACGTCTAGCGTAAACTTTGCTGCAAGCAACAAGCCAAACATTAATAACGAAAATTTTCATGAACTACACAAAAAAAACGAAATCGATTTTATTACTGAATTTGAAAAAAAAACTCTTTATTTTTCATATATTTTTCATTCTTGATTAACGACGGCCTCGTATAACAACGTATTGGTTAATGAGTGGCTATAAGAAAAAAAAAAATGTATTGGTTAACAAAGCAGGCTTTGGTTAACGACTGCTGATTATGTGAACTGAGAAAATAGAGCTCTGTAAAACAGCTCGACTCCCATTACGTGATTCGTCAGCTGAGTTGTTAATCGTTATTTTTTTTATCATAATCAATTCACATCCGACAATATTATTATTAAAATTAATAAAATTATATCCATATAAAAGTATATTTAACTAAATGATAATTAATATATAGTAATGAAAACAAATTATTTAATTAATTAAAAAGTAGACATGCAACAGTTCACTAGTTTTTAGTTTCTTAAAGATGATTTCTAGACTATAGATCGGTGCAACCATTTAGTAATGAAAACAAATTATTTAATTAATTAAAAATAGACGTGCAACATTTCATTAGTTTTTAGTTTCTTAAAGGTGATTTCTATACGATTATTATTTTAATTCTGCGAACAAAGTCTGATTCTATCGCTTGTTTGTGTTATATATTGCTTGACATCTGTAAGTGATGTGACGTCAGAGTTTGGGATTCCATTAGAAGAAAAAAAAAAAAAGTCTATCCGAGATCCTATAGTTCATATATACATTAAATCGGCGAGTGCCTGTCACTATTCTTCGCCATCAAAAGGCAAAATTAAATCTTATCTGTATAATAATCGTCGAATCTATAAGCTGCTAATCTATATTTACGGGTTCGTTTGTCAAAAAACTCCAAAGTGAGCCCAACTGTCCTTCTGGTAAAGATTGATAAATCAAAAACTGTTTTCACAAACAATTCATTTTATTAATGTTAATTTTTTTGTTGCAAATATAATAAATAAATGATAATTTTCATTATTTTTACGTCATTTTGAATGCGTTTTATCTGTATTATTACGGTATTATTTTATAATAAATTAATACCGTAAATTGTATTTAATAATTATTGTAGTTTTGATGACATAAACCATAGTTATGATAATTTTTAAATGCTGCTTGAGAAAATCTTATGTCAGTAGGTCCGTCGGTTGATCGTAGAGAGACTTTAGAGGAATTGTTTATGTTATTTGAAAAGAAAAATTCCCATTCGTCTTCCATATAAATGCGATATTCGAAAATTGTATTCAATTTTTAGTTTTATTAGTGTTTTAGATTAAAAGAAATTTATTGTTATTCGATATTTAATAGAAATTCGCTTCATGCATATGAATCAATGCCAATTTTTCGTAGCAATTGGTTAACGTAGGCAACTTGAAAAGATTTTGCTAATGCGAACGTCTGATTTTTACTTGAATTTACATAAAAGCAATGCCAATTTTTCGTAGCAATTGGTTAACGCAGGCAACTTGAAAAGATTTTGCTAATGCGAACGTCTGATTTTTACTTGAATTTACATAAAATGGAAATATTATTTAAGTTCAAAAACAGACATTTGTTTTGTTTTTTACTTGTTATGAAAGACAACATGAATAATACGAATTACTACTTGACTTCAATATTTTCAAACTGACTCGAGTTGATGCTGGTAAAGCCATGAACCAGATCGGCTGGAGTGAAGCTAATATAAATGCAAAAATTTTTGGTATTAGAAGATTTTTTCGAGATAAACATAAAACATAATCTGTTCCATTAGTCTAATAATTATTTATTAATAGCGTATTTTATATTTATAATTACTAGACCAATATAAAAATTGCATCTTTCTATATTATGAGCTAAAAACAAAGAAATATTAAGTGTATTTTTTCTAATACGGATTCGCTTCTGGAGTGATATTATTGTTTCCGATTTATTAAAATTTTTATGGCAAAATTGTTTTTTTTTTATCGTTAAAGTAATTATAGATGGAACTATATTATTGATTTCAAAGCGATTGTTTTTGTCGACTATATGTTCTAAACTGATCCTGTTAAAAATTTAATTCACTCCTGACAGATGCTAGAACTAACAATTGATCAGTACGTCTTTATCAATGAGAGCAATATGAACAAAAGGCGCCGAAGACAAAAACAGGATTATGGCTAAAGAGCTCCGCAGGCATTGTTTTAGTTGATGATATTTGAATTAGTCTATTTGCTTCTATGACTTGATCAAATATGAAAAGAAGATTCGCCTCAAATTACTTACAATCGAATAATTTCATATCTCGACTACAGTATACAGACTACAGATCAATGGTGCTCACATGTGGCACGTCTTGGTCATAGAAATAGCTAATTATCATTTTCAAATAAAAAAATAGTATAAAATTCTAAAGAAACTATATATAGAATTACGTAAGTTATGTAGTGAAGTGTTTAAAATTTGTGCCAACATTCAGTGCCGTATTATATTTTTCACTTAAGGAAAATGGTACATAGTAAAGTTTGAGCTGAGCAATGTTGCTATAATTATTTCTTATTGTCAGTGTCCACATAACACAATGTTGATGAAAAATGAAAGTAATTTACAAACCCACTTATATAATGAACAAATAAAGCAAATGTATTTAATAAATAACAGAAAAAGAATACATAATTAAAGTAAATTATTTAAACAACCGATAATATAAATAATGTTTGACACAGGCGAATAATTTTTTGTAGAAGTATTCTAATAATAGGTACATCGTATCTCTAGATCAGGGGTTCTTAACCGTGGATAGCCATATCCCTTGAGGGTAAGGGAACCAAATGCTGCGGTATAGAAGTCGATCTCTGATTAGTGATATTTATTTTAAAATATTGTAAAATAATTGTAGTTATTTGTATATTTGTCATTTCACATTTTTGTGAAGTGAAGGGGGTATGGGATCATATTGGACAATCTATTGAGAGTCTGGAGCTATCAAAAGTTTAAGAACCTCTGTTCTAGATTGAATACGTAGACAAATCAGTCGAAAAGCTTTTGTTATATCTAATTGCTCATTCGATAACGAAAGTATTCGAATAATTTCATATACGATTGATTTGTCTACGCAGTCAATCAATATTAGACGTACGAGACTGTTCTTAATAAAGAGAGAGAGAGTAAAAAACTATAGTACTGTACTTATATAACAATTCAAATTAACCAATATAGCTAATTAATCATTATTTTTGTGAAAAAATTTATATAGTATCACTATATAAGTTGTTTCATAAAAAATGAAGATTGCAAAATGAAACTTGGCCATCTAATTATAATAATTCACCTTCACCATTTAAAATACAGTACTTAGAATAAACTCTGAATGTTTATAATTCATAACACCCAGAGAAACGTAAATATTTTGGAGAAGGAATACATTATCTATTATGTCGCAAGAATGCAATCCTTTTGTTTTCATGTTTCTGTTTTGTTTTTTCACAATGTTTTATTTTAATTATGATGCACTAGATATTAACTTAAAAAAATGGAAATGTTTACAAATCACTACGAATAATAGATTGACAAATGATGAGAATTTATTCAGTTTTCAAATTGACAACTACTATACAATTGGTTATGTCGACTGATAGCTTTTCTTATATCGCCAAATCCTTTTCTTTTTCTATTAGGTAATCGATCTGTTTCGATTAGTCGGAAATTCGATTTCGGATTATTGTTGATTGGAAAAAAATGTAAAGTCTCTCCTCCCAGATGAATGATAATATACGATTGTCGTAGTTGCTTTCTCAATTTCCATTCCCATGAACTTTTGATTTTTGTTAATGAAAACTTTTGCAATTTATGATTCTTTATAAATAATCTTATCAATCCTTTACTCGATATTTTCACTACGTTTTAAAAATTCGAAATTATTTTATGAGTTCAATTACCTTCTTTTATATTTTTGTCACTGCCATTAATAATCTCTTTATATTCAATTTTTTTCCTCTCGCTTTTTAGGCTACGTAATAATCAATAATTTTGCATCTGATAGCAAGACAGCAATCTCAATTTCCATTTTCATGAACTTTTGATTTTTGTTAATGAAAGCTTTTGTAATTTATGATTCTTTATAAATAATCTTATCAATCATTTACTCGATATTTTCACTACGTTTTAAAAATTCGAAATTATTTTATGAGTTCAATTTCCTTCTTTTATATTTTTTGTCACTGCCGTTAATAATCTCTTTATATTCAATTTTTTCCCTCTCGCTTTTTAGGCTACGTAATAATCAATAATTTTGCATCTGATAGCAAGACAGCAAAACATCATGAGATGGTATATAATCTTAACATCTCAATCATTCAAGTTATATGCTTTAATTAATTATTAATTTTTATCAGCATTTCTTATCTTTAATGGTTGAGCTCGTTGTACTATCCCATGGTAATTATAAATATTTTTTATACGCCTGAAATTTGATTTCTTTTTAATATCGTCCATGCATTTTGCTTCCATGTGGTCTGCTGTAGGTAATGGATACATAAGGCGACAAAAAAAGTTTGAGAATCACTAACTTAGATTAATAAATTACTGTATAACAGAATTAATATAAAAATACATATTCTCATTACAATAAAAGATTTGCTAAAGTAATAATAACAGACCATTATTAGCTGATGTATATGATCTCACAACACTATTAAAGATGCATATTCGTTGACAGTACGATGAAACAATATAATATTAAGATAATACTTTGTATTACTACATTATGTGAGTTTTTATACTTAATCTAGAATCTACGGTGGAAGAAACAAATACATTACTTAGATTTATGAAAACATCAATATTATCTTATATAATCTATGTAATTATTTTAATGAATCTATGCTGTCTTCAATCCGCTAACAATCAATGTTTAAAAATCCATCATTACATACATACTTCATATAAGTTTGTCCCGAGGAAATGATATGTAAGGTGAGTGGGGTAAGTGCATGGTTGGAGCAAGTGGATTACGGGCTTTTCCTATTATAAGGAAACGAAATTTTACTAATTGATATTGTAATAATCTACTAAAAGTTAATATCAGCTTATCACATAGAATTCTCTCGATAAATGATGCGATTCCAGTATTTACATCGACCATTACAAAAGCGTCGCATCCGAAGAGAACATAAAAGTGAAAATAGTTATTAAGATAACTTTATATTAGGGGCTTTTTTGTAAGTATGAAGAAATGACATTTTAAAATTTATTGAGAAAAATGCTAGTACGCTCTTGCCGCGTAAATATTGTTATATGTGGCAAGAGTAGAGCATCATGTTGGGGTAAGTGCGTATTAGGCTGCTCTTGCCACATACCACGTTCAGTTTCGTGTTCTACAATTTAATTTGTTTATTAACTTTTTTTCCGTGCATATAACATGGTTATCAGCTTCGTCAGAAAAACAACAGGAGCAATTATTCAACAGAAATGAACGAATGTGAACGTTGTATAGATGATGATTGATAAGTACAAATTAATTAAAATTTTCATATAAATCAGTTTTTGCTTGATAAAAAGCATTTTGTCATATTAAATAATGAAATGTGTACTTTGTTACCTTGAACAAAATAAAAAGTGATGTAAAGTAAATAATGTGAGAAAAGGTATACTGAAATAAAACAATAATATAAATGATATAAGTACACAAATTGTTATTAAACAATTTGTGTACTTACATTATTTTATGTTAAAAATAAAAAGTGATGTAATGTAAATAATGTGAGAGGAGGTATATTGAAATAAAACAATAACATAAAGTGATATAAGTATACTTACATTATTTTATGTTTTTGTTTTATTTCACTACACCCGCTCACATTTCACAAAACAATCCTTATTTATTTAATAAAGGATAACTCTAAAACGAAACAACCTCTTAATGCAGTAAAAAGCATCTTATAGTAGATCTGATTCTGCCCTTGCCAATTAGCGTGCGTAAATAAACTTCAAAGCTTTTTTTAACTTGCAGGTACGGTCTTGCCCGGTTTCGGGGTAAATGCAGAGTTGCTGACATTTTGTGCAATTTTGTAGCAAAATTAAAATTTACAAGGATGAGTTAAACAGTAATAGTTGCGCAATGCGATTGGTATCGACATTGTTAAATATTTATATGATAGGTTAAAATACTTTTGTTTAAATCCAACTTTACAAAAAACACACTGCACTTACCCCACTCCACCTTATATACATAGAAATCAATACATTTTCTCAAAGTTTAATATATACTTTCGTTTAGTTTGAAATGGTTTCTTTTCATTCTTGGGGAACATTTCTTTTTTCCAATCACTCCGGTTAACTGTAGTAGTGTTGAAAAGACAGAATACAGACCACTCACTATCTTAAAAACAATGAGAACAATGCAAGTAAATATTTAGTACAAATTTGAAAGTAAACTGACAGTATTGTAATAAAAGAATAAAAATAAAATTTATACAACTTACTCGAATGAAAAACTTTCTTTTGACAAAGAAAAATCGGCAAACGATATTCCTATTGGTATCCCTCCGAATCTCTTCATGAATCCGATAACCTAATGATAATTATATAGATATATATTGTTATATGTAAACGAAGAAAGAAGAAGAAAGAAAAATTAATTATCTACTTTAAATTTATATTCCACTGGAATTGAAATTGACGAAAATCTTCCCATTGCGATAAAATTATCATATATCTGAAAAAGTATCCAAAAATAAATGCATTATATTTGAAATTCATTTTCGTACAAGAGCTGACTTACCAAAGACGCCATTATTGATAACCCCCTGGCACCTGATAAGATTCCAAATAATAATAAGAATGCAAATACTACAATAGCTTGGTGTAATATTAGATCGGTCTTTAAAAATATGGCTCCATATAGAAGAAAACATGTCAAGTATAGGAAATGAATGTATGCCACGGGAAGAAGCAACTTCCATTGTTCGCTCACATGCTGAAATATTTCCAAAATTTCTAAATGCTTTTCCATCATGTCTTGTAAAATAGCAACGTTAGCAAATATAATTAGCTCCAGTTGTTTGAATAATTCGATAAGTCTTTTCCCGATAATCGACAGAGCCATGGAAATACAACTAACAACTGACATTATGTGACTCATTATATAAATTACGAATGAGTGACATACGACCGAACAAAATAACGCTTCAAAATCGCTACACCCTTTCGTCTCCATATGAGAATATATAACCAATTCGGTTATACTCGAAATCATGATCATCAAAACAAACAGTAGCGAAAGATATGCTAACAAATATGTTTCGAACTTTGCAACGATTTTGTCTTCGTCTTCGTATATATTCATCTTAAAGTGAAAAGACATTTTTCTCCTCTTTACAATGCTATATTGTAAAGCCACATATATTGTTATGCATAGAAGTGTAAAATTTGCATGAATGGTATAATTACCAAATATATAAATGACTTTGTTGCAGGGTATGTATCTAATTATCGAAACTATGAAAACTGACACCCATAATTGGATTTCAATCAAATGAGTGTATTTTGTAAAAATATCAGATGAAACAAAACTGTGTCGTTTAATACATTCGCATTGAACTAAAAAATCGAAACCAAATATTTTGGAGAGAGAACAGGATAAAACTTGTACGCCACACAAATATTTGATTGAGGATTTTCTGTATAACTAGACATTTTATTTAAAAAAATAAATATTTCATATATGAATAAAATTTGTTTCAGATTATAAGGTATTTTAAAAAATCTAAAATCTTAATTTTTAATTTTATTCAAATAAGTTAGAATTTAAATTTATATTCTTACTTTCTGGAGATAAGTTACAAGTTCTCATGTTTTCTATTAAAATTTTGAAACGAAAAATAATATATAAATATTTCTTGAAAAATATTAACAGAATCTGTGTCTGATTTAAGTAAAATGTTTTGCTATGTTTAATAATTACGCAAATAACAACATTGAATAAGTCTGCATTGAACTAGAATAAATTGCTTCAATTTTATTATATGTGATTCTATCATGATCTCTTAATTAAGAATTTTATTGCTACGATTAATTCTCATTTTACCTTAATTCCAGCCTTTTCATAAAATTGATGAGCAATCGCCATTTTCCATTACAGTAAATTTCCTTGAAAATTAGAATATTAGAAACATTGTTCTTCAAATGCAATCTAGACAATCTAATCTATTGTAATGACCACATGATTTCTCAATTTTTCTAGAGGAAAAATTATATAAATTGCAAATTTAGTTTTCAGGTATGCCCCCGAATCGTACAACAGGTATATTTGGTGCTGATCACTTTAGAGCCCACCAGAGAATGAAAAATACTGTATTATGATAGAGCCAAAAAGAAGGATAAAAGGTGTGATTCAATGGGTCGGATTCCGATTCTACTTTGAAAATCTAGAAGTGTGGGACTCATAATTGTAAGATGGATTCTCCATGCGTGAAGCCAATACATTACTATGGAACCACCGGTTTATGATCAGCGAAAGTAATGATCTAAATATTTATTCTATCGATATAGTATAGCTGTTTTTATAATGACGAAGTGAAATTAATCAAACCTAAAGCATTTCTAAAATTTCTTATTTTATTGAGAGTTTTACTTAATTGCCTTTTATTGATCGGACTGTTAAGAAAATTAAAATTATGACTAGTATTTTCTGACTTTATTTATGGCTTATTGAATTAATGGCATCGTTAACGAACGTGAAACGAATTAAGCAAATTTATGCCATCTTAAACTTACTCAAAAAAGTTAAAATTCCTTTTATAAATACTGAAAATGTTTCAGAATATTAGTAATGCCTTTCGCACTTCTTTCACGCACTTTATAAATTCCTATAACATTCGGAAAGACCATAATCTATCAAAGATCATTATATAAAAATTCGAAATATTTAATTAAAAGTCTAAAACTAGAATTTTCTAAATGAATAGTTGCAGTGGAAGCGAGTTGCGCTTCCTCCCTGAATGATCCAGATTCAATTTCCGTGTCCCCAAAGTTTTTCTCAAGAAGGATCCGGTGCCGGGTCGTTGAAACTTATCCTCCACCTTAAGGGTAACACCACCAGACATGTAAACTACCAATTGTGGACACTGGAATGTCCTGCTATTGGATAGAAAGTAGGATTAAACTACAGAGTGGGAAAAATCCCTAAATATCTAGTATATCTTTCCATCGTCCCATTATGCAGCATCCCCTAGATCAGGGGTGGGCAAAAGGCGGCCCGCGGGCCGGATCCGGCCCGCGAAGGCATCTTATACGGCCCGCCGCATAAACTAGAATATATTACAGTTTCAATGCCACATTTGTAAAATTCTACTTGAAAAGAAAAAATAAAATAATGGATACTCTCGCTAGTGTACATGTACACTACCGAGTTACTTCAAATTTTGATGATATAATTAACCATGAACATAGTAAATTTCATCATTCACATTGCGTTGTAAATTTGATTTTACAAAATTAATTACATAGGTATCTAACACTTTGTAACATTCTGATATAATAGGTTGTTAACAATCAATCAGTTTGATAAAATACTTCTGTTTTTAAAGAAAATTATCAGAATTTATTCGTAGGACGAATTATTTTCTAATGTTTCTAATGAAAAAATAGTTTCTACGGATGCTTTTGAACTCCTTGCATACAAACAAAAACTAAAAAAATAATACAAGAAAAATATATTTAAAAAATAATATTGATACACGAATATATTCTTTGTGTAATTATCACAAATGTGTAACACACGATAGCGAGATTGACAAGAACGTGTGCAGATAAATTGGCGCAACCATTATTCTTGTCCCGTGTGATGGTGAGAGGAATATTCTTTGTGCAAGAATAAATTTTGCTTGAGCTTGAGTAGTCATTTTATATCAAAGTACATGTAGTTTTATTAATTATTAATAGAGTAGCTAATGCTATCATCAATAATTCCATTACATAATTACATAATGGCGTCATAAGGTTAAATTAGGCCTTAGGTACATTTCAATTTTTATACGGCCCGCTTCATCTTGAAAATTTGTAATCCGGCCCTCGGCAGAAAATAATTGCCCACCCCTGCCCTAGATTGATGAAAAATTCATCAAACCGAAATGTATTCTATAAAAATTAAACTGCTGCATATTTTACCCGAAAATTAAACTACTCTATATTTTCCTGTTACGGTTGTATAAAATACGACATTTCTATGATTATATTATTTCTACTTTTATCGTTTATTAACTATCATCATCATCAACAGGATACTTTTCGATACAGTGCCGATCAAAATCTGAATACCACAGTCTCAAAAGGGAAAATCTGAATGAATTCTGAATTCATTCAGAATTTTCACTTTAGAGACTGCGGTATTCAGATTTTGCTTGTCAGAATTTTGAATGGCACTGCATCGATCAGCATCCTGTTAAATAAACGATTAAAAAGTAGAAATGAAACTCGCTTGTCTATATATATATATATATAAAAGAGTTTGTTATCTAACAGAAATACTTGCCAATAAGTAGAATGTAGATATGAGAAGCTATGCAGACATTTTTGAATTTATGCATTGATATTTTGAAAGCTTGAAATCACACTAATTAATAATGGACATTTACGTAATCTTCGAATAAACAATGACCTGAAAAACTGAAAAGTTTTCATAAATTTTCTAACATTTATAAGGAACGCTAATATTTTTTTTAATATTCATAGGCTCAATTTTCGTCAAATATGTGAGTAGGCACAGTTGACCCAAGTTCTACTAAACAGAAGGGTCTTCTTAGTGAATTTTTTGAATACAAAATAATCCAGAAGATTTAGTACCTACTTTTACAGTTATTTTCTATTAAATCATGATTCAAATAAGATAAATCTGATAAAATTGTGACTTCGTATATCAAATGTTTGGATTCAGTAATAGATGGATGCATACTAAAGAAATGGATTAAGTGAATTAGATCTTTTGAAAAGATCTAATTCACTTAATCCAAAAACAACGGAAATAATTTTGGAAAAAATAACCAAAAACAACGGAATTATTTAATTGTTTAAATGGAATTAATATTTGGACCAAGTCGATATAGTCGACATAAGCCAGTATTATAGGGTAATGACGTAAAAAATCGAGTCATGACATTAATTTCTAGAAATCAGGACGATGTTACTAAAGATCAGAGTTTCAGGTCAATAACTTTTTATAACAATGCCAGTAGCATATACGCACATAAGTTAAAAATTTATGTATATGATTCACAACCGGAGAAATATTGACTCTAGAAATGTGAAATTTTCAAACTAAACTAGTTTATATAGTTACTTTTCTAGAAATTACATAAACTATATTCAGAAATATGGAACAGATTTGATATTTTTTGTATTCATTTTATTTATCAATAAAATTTTTGGCATTATGGCCATTAATTACGAGGCTGCATTATGTAGTTCCGAGGACTACATGCAACCTGCGGCCCGCGGTTTTTTCACTATTGATCTAGAATTACAGTATTTTTATATACTATTAGATAGATAAGCAAGAATTTAATTACCTGTATGTTTACACATATTTTTATCTATCCTCTGTACTTACTTATCTAAAATTATAAATTGGCTCCTTGCGAATCAAATTAATTTAAGGTTCGATTGTTCTTGAAATATTCTAAAGTGGCGTATTACATAAAACCATAAATTATTACTTTATATAATTAATTCAGTTGACATAAATATTATATATATGAAGTAGTAAAATAATATTTAAAAAATTATAGGATAACAATTTTTACAATAGTACAGAGGTAAGTTATATAAAAATGATAAAGTATTACTTAGTATGAATTGTATTCAAAAAACTTTTCCGGTATTCACATACAATGACAATTGCATAATTCATGAAAGAACTTTACATCCGATTTATATTATACTCTATATCTAAGTAGTTTTTTTTTATTGGAAATTTATCTTTATAGCAAAAATTTTATACAACATAAAGCTTTTAAATATGAAGTAGTAAAATAATATTTAAAAAATCATAGGACAACACTTTTTACAATAATACAGAGGTAAGTTATATAAAAATGATAAAGTATTACTTAGTATGACAAAAATATGTAATTGAATATGTTATTCATTATTCATAATTCTTAATAGATATTTTCTTAAAAATTGCTTTAGCTTATTAACCTTTTTTCTATCTATTATCTTTGTAGCCTGTGAATCACTGGTATTTTGTCTGTTTTATAATGAAAGTATTTTAAAATCATTATTGGTTATATATAATTTATTGATTAACGATTTTCTATATTTTTCATAAGCTGAGTTCGCTGATAATGCAGTCAAATCAATCTTTTGGCTTAGGAATATTTGGAGAATTCATAATAACCAAAGAAGTAATATTGAGGGTAAGAAATAAATCAAAAAATCACATATTTTATATTAAGAATACTAATTTTATATATAGGTTAGGTTAGTTTTATTACGCCGCCATATCCTCATGGGATATTCTGTATCTGGCGGCGGCCATTTATAGCTCCCATCACAGGCTGGCCAGCACCCATGATGGGGTCAACCGGATGGTTGAAGGATGGGGTTCAACAGGCCGGGCCCGGACCCCTCCTGAAAAATTGGAGGTGTGGGACCCGGATTTGAACCCGGATCCTCCAGGGTGGTAAGCCAAAGCTTTACCACGCGGCCATCCGGCCGACAATTTTATATATAGAGTATAATAAAAAATGGTCTAGTAATATTAAGCAAAGGCAGTACACATAAAAAAATGTGAGAAATATTCCTATGAACATAGGACTGCAAATGACTCTTTATCGATTTATGAACATTAAAACTTTGAGTTTAAATTCGTTGATCAATAGTCCAATAGTTTTTGCATTAAATAATTGTTCAATGCAAGAGATAGTTTATTGATGAACAGAATATGTTTTAAGTTGTCAGAAAAAGTTATAAGATTAATTGCTTTAGCCTTATTACAGTTCACAAGACATACATCAAGTACAAGTCAATCAAATCTTCAACATTGTAATGATCCATTACAGCAACTAAACTAAACTATGGTTTCTGAAAAATTTTTGAAAGTCTAGATTGATAGAATGTTACCGAGCATCGACAATGTAATTGCTGTTGACCACAGTAGCGATCGTGTTGGCTGGAATGAGTACTTATTTTCTGAATTTAGAGTCCCGAAAAAAATAGCCATAACTGGATAGAGATTCATTTGCAGACCTGTTTTTCATAACGTTTTCATCATTTTCGTGTGTACTATCCATTCTTAAAGGAGCGGAATGCTGTTTTATTACACTGTGTATAATAAAATATAGTATTAATTAATTTATATTTAAGAAATGAATTTATTAATTACATTTTAAACTTTATGAAATATTTTTCTCAATCAATAACTAATACAGACTTCAATTATATATATTTTAATATCAATATAAATATAATACAATGTTTCTTTTCTGTATGTTCTGCATACGTTCTTACACCGTTTGACAAATCAGAACTGAACTTTGCATAGCGATTTCCCTTGAACCTGCAAACTTGGTTTGTCAAGATCATCTCAGAAATGGGGAATATTGAAGTTGCAATAAAAATATATAAATTCTTCAGAGTTTTGTTCGAATTTAGAATAATATGATAGTCGCATCGAAAAACATCATAATGATATAACAATTAATGATTCCGCAAAGTCCATTGATATATGACATTAAAATGATATAGTAATGGGAGATATCACAAAATTATATGATGTATGTTCACATTATGGCGCACCAATATATGCCATCTCACGACATATGACATTAAAATGATATAGTAATGGAAGATATCACAAAATTATATGATGTATGTTCACATTATGGCGCACCAATATATGCCATCTCAAATAGGCACAAGTATGTTTCTATGATGACGTCATCATCATCACGAGGAAAAAATTCCAAAATCCGGAAATCATTAGCATTTCATTTTGTAATGAAATAACATATTCTCTGAAATTTTTAATTTACTTTTTTTATGCCTAGCTATATCATAAAATATAATCTATGTTGTACAATTTCAGCAAAAATCATTAGCATTTCATTTTGTAATGAAAAAACATATTCTCTGAAATTTTTCATTTACTTTTTTTATGCCTAGCTATATCATAAAATATAATCTATGTTGTACAATTTCAGCATGATTTGATGTCTCCTGAAGATCACACAATCTTGACATTTATATACTAGTTATAAGCTTACAAATTTTAAAGGTTTAACAAAAAAATCATATGGAAAAATACTATTTAAATATGATTCAATGTGAAACTATTTTCCATAAGATTTATAATTTCATTTAAACTTTGTTTCTAGCATGGTGTCATTCAAAATAATAAAAACTCAGTTCTATTTTTATCAAAATGAATATCATTTGCTGCTAATCATAAAATAATACTTAAAATAGACATGCAACACTTAAGATATTGACATTTTACAAGTTATATATCAATAACTTGTACAAAAGTCATTTATTTTATTGTAATTTTAAATACCGATAATTTCATTGATCTTCACTCTGACACGTTGTATGTATGATGATGTATGCTAATATTTCATGTAAACGAAGCCAAATAAATCTCCGATTAACCAGTATAGGGGTTCTCTCCAGATTAGCAATTATGTCTATGGACTATACAAAATTAGATTATAGTAGGGGTGGCCAACTAAGTGGCGCATTGCATGATTAGACGTGGCATACTAAACACCATAAAAACATTTTTAAAGAGTTTCTTATACAATTTATCTATATATTATAAATCTGTAATGTTTGCGTGACGTGTTTAGTTATAAGGCAGGAATGACTGAAGTAACTTTTGTTTGTTAGGGAACTTATGCAGGAATGTTTAAAGACAGGGTATCAATTATTAGAAATTGATTTTATATATTGTATTTGTTGTAAATTACTTGTCATAATATCCAGTATGGAAGATTAACACTATTTGAGCAACCTCATTAGGTTAGGGTGAATATGACATGTTAGTTGGCGGATATCATTTGATTACTAAGATCGTGTCTTTTGTAACTCACCAGTCATATTGAATCATAATGGCCACGTCATTGTTGCACGTGATCCCCATCAGATTGATCAGTTATTAAATTAATGGCGAATATCGCCTACTGTGCTGTATATTATTTCATTAAAGTATTGAACTTTAGATTTCATATTAAACGGTTTTTAAACTTTTATCTTTTTCTTATTTTCTATTGATTATTTAGTCATAATATGTTTAAGTTACACTTTGATTAGTTTACTGACCTCGTGGTGGTGTGCTATTATATATGTGAGACCCACACGGCTCGCTGAGCCCGCAAGACAAGATATGATGCTGCTCAACAGGCGGATAGACTTTCAGCGGCGAGTGCTGTGCTGTATATTATTTCATTAAACTATTGAACTTTAGATTTCATATTAAACGGTTTTTAAACTTTTATCTTTTTCTTATTTTCTATTGATTATTTAGTCATAATATGTTTAAGTTACACTTTGATTAGTTTACTGACCTCGTGGTGGTGTGCTATTATATATGTGAGGCCCGCACGGCCCGCTGAGCCCGCAAGACAAGATATGATGCTGCTCAACAGGCGGATAGACTTTCAGCGGAGTGTGGCGTGAATAAGGATGAGTGGGGAGAGTTAGGACACAAGGACGGACTCGGAGACTACGTCTGTAAAAACAAACATCTTCCTTTATGGAAGAGAGAGATTTTTACAATACGTAAATCGACAATTTACGTCGGAGGACTAGTACCTCGAGTTTAGCTGGATTACTCCAAGTCGTACGGTTGATCGGGCCTTTCTGTCTTTAATTACGGTGACGAGGTGCAGCTCGCTTCTCGGGAGACGAACTCAGACTTCGGACGATGATGGACGACAGCAGGAATGGGAAAAGACAACTCCGGATCTTGGATGCAGAAAGTTCAAAGTTGAGAAGTTTAAGACAGTCTCTTTCTACAGAGGCGACGATGCTGACCAATTGGGTCCGTAAACAAAAGTTAAACTGTTATAACGATTGAAAAATGCGTCCATTCACTTCGAAGCACCAGGTCCGACTCGACTCTCTTTTGTTGAATTCCCAGTCTCTCCCCTTGTATAAAACAAATAAACATGTTCTCTCCCTTTTTCCCGGGAAGTTGGCACTGTGACCTCTGTCACATTATTTCATATAGCCCCTCGATCACCTGCACGACACAAGAGTTTCTGTATAGTTTGAATCTAGTGTGTTTATTATTCTTTTTGGATGATAGTGGAGATCGTGGTATTTGGGACCGGCTGGATGAAAGTCGTACTCACCCGATATCGACGATAAAATTGTCAACTCCGCTAAGTTACGATCGGGTGAGAAGTGACGTTCTCCAGCGGTCCCTGGCCTCGGACCACCACATATAGGGCCTATATCTTATATATATATAAATCTAACTTAAATATTCCCATATTTTAAAGAGATTGAAAAGGAGTATAAGTCTGTATGGCGCATCTCAATTAAAAAATGGAAAAAGCTGACGCATAAACTATAAAAGGTTGGCCACCCCTGGATTATAAGATATGAGTTAATAATTGTCTTCCAATCGTTCCCCGAAAATCTCTTCAAGCAATGAACTTAGTCTATATAAATCTTTAAAAAAATTATGTTGTAAAAATAGGAGGTCCTATACTTTTCTAAGGGCATATTTGTTGTCAGGAGATATCCAACTAGTATGGCCTGCAAAATTGAACCAGATATATAGGTAAATAAAGTTGTGATATCCGATATATATATCATGTATTAGATAGTCTTTGAAAATTTAAAAAGTTCAAACTATACGAATTTTGAGGATATTTCCATTGCAATTACTGTATGTTTGAGGTTACGAGATAAAGCAGTCATATAGCATTTTGGAGAATCCAGATACAATTTTGAATACTACATCTCCAATTTTTTAGGAAGAGTCCTTGTTCAATTCCATCGTCTGGTTGACCTAACGATCTAAAAATATATACTGGATAGACTGCTGCTAATGGTACGTTGCTAAAGACAATGAAGCCACTGAACTGGTGGGATCACATGAATAATAGTGCATATTTGGATACTACATCCATTCTATTAATTATTTGGAACTGGCCATCATACTTACTAACATATATGGGATACGTCTGGCCATCACAACAAAGTCAATTTGCTATATCGTCGACTCTACGACGTTGCTGATAGAGTAAACCAATGTAGCGAGACAGGCTTCGCTTATTGTTAGAATTGAGCAGTCTATTCGGTATGTATTTAGATCGTTTGGTTTTACCATATCAAGAAAGCTAGACAGCCTGTGATGGAGAGTAAAAGTGGTCATCACCAAATACAGTATATCTCATATGCAATATGATAGCTTAAGTAAGACAAATTTAATGCAGCAAAACCGTTGCAGCTATTTTTTAAATAATTATTTTTGATTTTTTATGTCACATTCATGAGATGGAAGATCAAATATAATTGAGATTTTTTGATTTTGTCCCCATAACAAGCGGTTCTGCGAACCAGATGAATTTCAAAATTAGTTCCTGCGAACCAGTTGACACCACTGATGATTATCATATAAATCTATCTAGGCCTGGCAGAGATGAATCATATCTCTTCAATCGACTCCAATATTTATGGCAGCTTAGCCACTCCAATGTAATAAATCATTGCTATACCATGCAACAATCCGGTAGACTATACAAAATAACTGCATTTGGTGCCTGAAGAATTTAGTAAACAAATTTCCTTTATTAAAGTTTTTGTTATATAGGTTATTTAATAATTTATATAAAATACTGTTTTGAAATTATTTTAAATATTAAGTAATATTTTGTATGCTATAATGTGTCCTGTTATTAACCAATTTTAAATGTTTTTCATTATTTCTAATATTTAAATGAATTTTCATTTTGAATAATTATTTTATGTTTTTACTTTCAGGCAGTCGGTTTTTTCGTTAGCCTGATTATATGTTTTCTTCAAATGAAAAGCTTTTCGATGTAAAAATTTTAAATCTTATTAAAAATAATTCTTTAAATTGATGATAATGCAAATATTGTTAAAAATGTTTTACAAATAAAATTTTTATTAAATATTAAAACTGATTATTATAATATATGACAGAATTAAGACTCACAAAAAAGGTCAGATCTTAGTATTGGTTTTTCGGTATTTTTAATTTATAAATTTAGTATAAATATATTGGCGTTATCGTGGTTTTATAAAATAAAAAGAAATATTTTTCTCACTAAATTTTGATCACAATTAGTTCTGGTGTTTTTGGTAACAGATGTTGCTCTTTTCCCTAATATAGAGTATTAAGTAGTGAGGAGAAACAATCCCTTCTAGAGGATAGTGATCCTGTGGAAAGGTCAGCCGGACTGTGAAGGACGAGGGTCGAAAGTCCAAGCCTGCACTCATAATAAATATTTTCAATGGGTAAGACTTGAGAATCGAACCCTGCCAAAATGGAAAACGCTTCTTAAAAAGTCAATCCGGCCAAATGCGATCTTTTTTATGATGCGAGTTTGATCCTGTGTGTAGGATACTGCATCAATTTTCCTTATCGTATCTCTTATGCTTTTGTCATGTCGTTTTATGAAATTCCTAATGGAAAGTTAAAAGACTTATTACATCGTATAGATTTTCCTATATTTCAAGGCACTTTAACTACTATTTTAGGAAAGTTTTCATGATTAGATATATGTATATTATGCTATCATTTGTGAAAATTGGGTTTCTAATTACAGCTCTTACTGCTTTCCACGCACTATTTTTTATTCCTATTTTTCTTCCTTTGACATATTTTTTTAAACAGTCATCAGAATAAAAAAGATTGAATTAAAAAAAATCCACTTTGCTAAAAAATTTGTTTGTTAGTATATGTATTAATTGAAAACAAACTGTAATATAAATATATATATGTACATATATATACAGTCGAGTCTTGATTATCTGGGATATAATTATCCAAGCTGTGGATTAATCAATGTTTGTGCTCAATCTGGAAGTAATAGCCTATTTAATTATGTATATTTTATCTTAGATACTATATCTGAAAAAATTTTTAACGTTCATTTACATTTCTTTATTATATCTTAGAAAATTAGCGAAAAAAAGTTAGAATAAACTTAAAATTAAATAGGTATTTGATTATTAACTACTGAGATGTGATTCAGTAGTTAATATTCAAATATCTTCTGAATTTAAAAAAATAATATATTTGTAATTTGTTTATTTACAGTAAAAAGTAGTATGGATCTAGTTAGAATAAAGTTAAAATTAAATAGGTATTTGAATATTAACTACTGAAATGTGATTCAGTAGTTAATATTCAAATATCTTCTGTATTTAAAAAAATAATATATTTGTAATTTGTTTATTTACAGTAAAAAGTAGTATGGATCTATACGAAATAAATGCATGTGAAATATATAATAAACAATTTTTGAAATCTTTGTTAACATTACATAGTAAAAATGGTATGGTACTCATTGATCCAGAAAGATACTGATTACGGCTCTCAACTAATTGAGATTCTCCTAAATGGCTTATAGTAGCATTTAGCTCTCACCCCTGGTATATAATTTCATTTAAACTAATTTAAAATTAATTTTAATATAAGGTAGGGACACTTTCGTCATGATGATGGAACAATTGACACAAATTTTATTGTACAATGCAATTTTCGAGAATTTCTGATATATTCGAAAACGGCGAATAATCTGAATAGTAATCTAAAAAAGTTACTGATTGTAGAATTTATCTCATTAAATATCGAGGAAATACTTATTTTATAATTACATAATAATTATAGTAATTATTAAAGTGAATATTATAAAGTTAGGATCAATCAAAATGGATAATTACACATCTATACATATCAATCATATGAATAATTTGAATGCAGTAGTTATTGGTTTCTCTTAAATTTTCTTAAATTTTGAATTTCTTCAGAATCATCATTATCCCAGGAAGGATTTCAGAATAACAAAACCAAATAACAAAAATTCATGAAAATAATAGTTTCTACAATAAATGATACTCTGCACATAACAATTACTTTGTAATCTAAAATTTATTTAAAAGAAGAATATACATACAATGGATAGTAAATTTTTGAATATTTTATTATTTAGTTTGGAATATTAACAATATTTATGCTATTGTTTTTAACAATGTAAAATTTATTAGCTAGTAAAATTTTTAAACTTTCAATATTAACAATGAAATAAGAGATGAAAAAGTTACCAGGAATCATTGCTTTGTTGTGAATTGAAGCAATACCGTAAAGCATACTATCATCATCATCAAGCTTCTTCCCATTTCTATATGGGGTCGCTGTTTTTGATGATCTTTCTCCATTGTGTTCTGTCCTTTGTCCATTCCCTTCTGAGACCCTTTGATCTCAGATCGTCATCCACGATGTTTTGCCACCTTCTCTTGGGTCGTCCTCTTTTCCTCCTTCCTTCAACTTTCATGTTCATAAGTCTTTTTCCCGTATTGTCCTCATCTCTTCTCATTATCTGGCCAAACCCCCAAGACGCCATATGGCTGACTGGCCAGTCCCAAGCCTGGATAAAGGAGGAGGGTTGGCGCCAGGAAGGGCATCCGGCAGTAAAACACCCTGCCAAGTCTATTATGATGAGTGGTACCGTAAAGCATACTATAATTGTGTATATTATATAATTGTTGTTCATACTTTACCTTATACTTGAATATTAAGTTACATTCAGGGCCGCCGAGAGAAATTTTCGGGCCCGTGACAAGTCTGGGGTACGAGCCGCATTTAAAAAAGTACATCACTTTGGTTTAATTAAAAAAACACATAAAATGTTAAGCATTTATTTAAAAAAGCAAACAATAAGTTCAAAATTCTATGCATTACATACTATGTTATATATAAAAGATTTATTTTGGTTCGACTGCTTTAGGTGCTCTGTCGATAGCCTGCGAACTATCGGACATGTTATGTGACACTTCAGGCTCGACGGTCGGGCCCTCTTCGATGCCGGGCCCGTGATAAAAGTCAAGGATGTCACCCCCTCTCGGCGGCCCTGGTTACATTATATACCACAGTTTTATATTATTAGAATACAATATTAACTTCTGAAAATATAATTACGTCCCTGGTTATATTATATACCACAGTTTTATATTATTAGAATACAATATTAACTTCTGAAAATATAATTAAAAAACGAAAAAAGATTTAATTAGAAATTATCAGATTAGTTCATATATTTTCGAGGAATTTTGAAACAAGGTAAATAAAACACAGTTAATTTAACTACTCAGTGATATATGTTTCTTCATTATCAACAATTATTTGACATCTTACTGGTCATTTATTTAATTTATCTTTATAGGAGGACTTTGATGTGAAAGAGCTAATAGATATGCTGTTTCGATTTCATTTGTAATATTTAATACCTTTTTTAATAAATACTGCAGAGGCTCAAAAACAGATGATAATCATTTTGGACGATATCTGGCAAGAATGGTGGAATAGGCATGTCCACTCATTTGAAGTCCATTAATTTTCTGTAATGTTGTCGGCACAATGTGAAGTTTAGCATTATCTTGGTGGAAAAAGTCTTTTCTCTGCTGAGTAATTAGAAGAGTTCTTAATAAATTCTGATTTTTATTCTTGAAAGTTGTTGACAATAAACATTTGCAAATTTCATTTCATTAATTCAAAGTGAATTACTTTGCACATATCACATCAAACTGGCAAAATTATTTTTGAATACATTCCTCCTTTGCTTTAATTTTGAGCTTTTTATCGTTATTTGTCCATTGTTTTTATTTCTTATGCATAATGACAAACTATCCACTTTTCATCACTTGTTAAAATATAGCAAAGAAACGGCTCCAGTGTATTAGTAGTTATAAAAAACATGCAGACGTTTATTTCTTGTAGGAGATGTTTCAAAAAAAGATGCTGAAGTGGTATGATATCTTTCCTACCTCCTAAAGGTGACAATTTATAGTTTAATGAATATGAGTCTCTCTGCAATCTGATCTGTCGATAGTTTTATTTTCGAAAAACTAGGGAGTGCTTCCTTCCGAAAGGAGAATTGCTCTCTGCGCTGGATTATACATCTCTGAATTTTTGAAACATATATAAGCAGTTCTTGCATTGATAAAATTCATTATGAATTGAAATTAATATACAATATCTGTAATTTCATCACTCATGAACAAAAAGTATATAATATGATGTTTATAGTGATGACCAATGTTAATCTTTATAAATTCATTACCTAAATATATTCTCTACAGAAAATAATTTCACATATAATTATATTTAAACTAGCAAAACAATGACTCGCAACAATAACCTTGAGAAAATTCGCATGAGTTTTTGCACTGATCTGCTATATTTCATAATAAATAAATGGATAAATACTAAATATTATTAATATGCATAAATAAAAGTATATTTATGTATTGAATTGTAAAGTTTATTTTGAAACTAAGTTCATTTATAGGTAACTACACATTTTCTCTTCATACATAAATTATGATACAGTCAATTATTATTAGATAATTGATAATTAATGAGAATATAAGTCACAGCAACGCTAACGATAGTCAAAATAAGATTTTTATTAACTGGAAACATTTTCCAGGCAGAAAATCGCGGTAAATCTTGAAAACATTTCACAGAAAACTGGTAACATTCTAATTTAGTTGAAACATCATTGGAAAGTACAGACAAAGTATAAAATGCTCTTCCAATTTTTGATGCTTCTTCTGTTACTTTTGAAGCAGAGATACAAACGTCACAAAAGAGATAAAATGGAAAGCAACACACGCTAAGAAGGTAAATAATATTAAATGTGTTGGTAGAATAAGTAACGAAGTAAGTAATTTCTGTTATGGTATTGCTCCCAATAAAGATAGTGTAAATAAAAAGAACTGGAGAAAAAATATCGTCGATGTCATTAGCAATTTCCAGTAATTCAAGATAATTCTTAATGATTAAAATTATATTTTCCGATTCGTTTCCAAGTTTGCAGGATTTTTCCCATAACTGCTGAAAAGCGTAACTGATCTCTCTACAGATCACCAGAAATAAAATTAGATAAATGTTTCTTGGCGTAGCCATAAATATTGATTTCAGAGAAATATATAAATAGGAAATATTTCGTGCCGTATATTCGGGTATGCCTTTTGCAAAATTCATTTCCAAAATCCAAGTATAATAGAAATGATTATCATCACAAAAATTGAAAACAATCAATAGAGAGAGAGTGAAAAAAATGAGATTTACCCAAATTGACATTATTTTAATATAGAGAGTGAAATTCCAATTAAGACCATTCGTCATTTTAAATATCTTATTCAAGCAAATTAAAATTTTATCTTTTTTAAACTGAAAGTGATAAAAAGCAATTACTGTTACTACATATTTAAATAATGAATTTATTGACAAAACTTTCGTTATAAAAAGAGAAGTTATTTCGTTTTCCTCGAAAATGATTCGAAAGAATTCATAAACAACAATTGCAATGAAAATAAATAAAATAAAAATATTCATAAAGGAAAATATTTTGTCATCAAATTTCATATTCCAAATTTTCATACAGCTCACTAACGGATTCCATTTCTTTTCCATAATATTTTTGATATTATCTAATTCTAGTTCTTTTCTTATTGAATCTATGGGTATTGCGTTCATTGTTTGCTGTAAAGAAAAAATAAAATTAATATAAATTTTTTATCGAATATAAAATTTGAATTAAATATAACAAAAATTTGTAAAACTTTTTTCTTTAATTAAAAATTAAAGATATTTTGAAGACATTCTGAAATACAGAAATTAGAAATAAGTTGTTTACATGTTATGCATTGCAAGCTGTATATTTTAATTCGTAAAACAAAATATAAAGGTATATTTGTCAACATTATTCTATGCTAAATGTAATTAGTTATAGCTAACAAAAGCTTTCTTAACCTTTTCCGGTCCAATGCCTTGGTCACCAAGACAAAATTTAAAACTTAATAACTTCGTAATTTTTGGGTAAATGGAGAAAAAATGGTTAAAATCTGAAATTCTATCATATTTTCCATATTTCTATCGTATTATTCCCACAATTATACTTCAACCTCACATCTATGGTTCCACCCACATCAGGGCACATTTCAAAAGTACCAATCACATTTATAACCAATTCCACAGCAATTTTCTTTCTTTCATGCTGACATTCATTCTCTTAGTTTTAGTTCAATTATTAGTTTTAGGTATTAACATAGTTATAAATCTCTTACTAATTTAAGTTTCATCTTAACCTTTAACACTCCACCGCCTGGTCTCCCGAGACAAATGCACTCCGTCTTGCACTCCTAGTACTGGTCTCCCGAGACAAAATTTAAAACTTAATAACTTCGTAATTTTTGCGTAAATCATGGATAAAATCTGAAATTCTATCATATTTTCCATATTTCTATCGTATTAAACAAAAATTTGATTTTCCGTCGATATTTTAATAAATTTTTAATTACCCCCTTTAATTCGAATCCAATCCGAATTAATTAATATAATTGTGAACTTTCGACCCCCAAAAATTCAAGAATTGATTGTC
>AYEL01088476.1:0-36863 GCA_000484575.1 Olivierus martensii
AGCCTTTTGAACAATATTTGTTCGTCGGCCATATTTAAATTCTACATTCGAAGAACGCATAAGACGGCAGATGATTACAATACTATTATGCTATTATTACACATATCTTCCAGCATCTCTGGGAAATCGGAAGAATGATATTTCTGGTGTTTTCTTCTTATAATTGCTGCAAAAAGAAGCAGCACAACAGCAGTGACCACCGGACGCCATCTTTTCACAAACACTAATGCCATCTAGTGGTTGCAGGAAACGGAGTTTTAAAAATCGGCGAAGATTCGTATCCATTTTACCTAATCCTTGGTACAAAATTTAAAAATACCAATTGAAGTGAAAATTATCAAAAATTAATTTATCTATATTTAAATTAATTTTTTATAATTTTCACTGTAATTGGTATTTTTAAATTTTGGTCTACTAATAGAATTTATTATATACGTTCTACTGATGATGGCTATCGAATAGCCGAAAACGTTTTCCAAATAAATTATTTTTAATTTCCTACGTTTGTGCTTCTATTGATTTCAAAAATTTTAAAAAGTCTAATAATATTAATCCTAAGACTTTTTTAAATTTACTTAAAATATAAAAAAATCACTTATTTAAATTTACTTAAAATATTATATTTAGCAAATATGAAATTTAAATAAAAGTTTAAATAAAGAAAATCTCCAATGTAAAATCTATATACAGTGGATTCCGCTTTATTGGAACAAATCTCAAAGAACTAAAAGCAAACTAATAAACTAATACAAAATTTAAACGCTTAATTGGGACAGTAGGCAGAAAAGCTCAAAGAACAGAAACCAAACTAATACATAATTTAAATGCTTAATTGGGACAGTAGCAGAAAAGGAATTTCAATTTTTGATATATGCTTAATTGAGACAGTAGCAGAAAAGGAATTTTCAATTTTTGATATATTAAGGATTTTTCGAAAGTATGGCTTTAGTCTTTGCCAAGATGTCAAGAAAGGATTTTACACTCAAGTAAAATTTCTTTGAGATTTTTTGAAAGTATGGCTACACATACATACACTAATCTTTGCCAAGATGTCAAGAAATGATTTTACCCCAAGTAAAATTGCTTGGCTGAATAAAATTAAAAGCCAGCCATTTAATATAAAATTGCTTGGCAGAATAAAATTAAAAGCCAGCCATTTAATACAAGTTCTAATCTTTGCCAAGATGACAAGAAAGGATTTTACACTCAAGTAAAATACCTGGCTGAATAAAATTAAAAGCCAGCCATTTAATACAAGCCATCGTATGCATACATGCACTAATCTTTTCAAAGATGTCAAAAAAGGATTTTACACTCAAGTAAAATTGCTTGGCTGAATAAAATTAAAAGCCACCCATTTAATACAAGCTATCGTAGACTCGCTGAAATAAACCAAAATCATTTATCATATAAGCCCAGTCGTAGACTCGCTGAAATAAACCAAAATAGATCGGAAGAGCGGTTCAGCAGGAATGAGCCATCGTAGACTCGCAGAAATAAACCAAAATCTTCCAAAAACGCGTCTCCTACAAAAAGAAAATCAACTGCGTAAGGAGTGGGCATTATAGAAAGAAATTCCAGGAACATCGAAAAGAAAGCGTGATGGAAAGGATTCAGAAGTCAAAGAAGCATTAGATCAATGAATTTTTATAGTTAGCGGGCGAGGCGTGAATATCAGCTGCCCAGTATTGAAGAAGAAGTCAAAGGAGATCGGTAAAAAACTGATAATTAGGTATCTATTTTAATAAACCATAAATTAAAAATAATTATTAAAACTGATAATTAGGTAATTTAATAAATCATTAAATTACCTAATTATTATTTTTACCTATTATTTATTTATCTACGAATTACATATTTTATTTTAGATTATTATTTATTTACCTACGAATTACATATTTTATTTTAGAATTTATTCTACTTCGTTTAATGATGACAGCTGGACCAAAATGGCTTAGTCCCAACGTGTCCTGATCTGTAGAGAAGGATTCTTAGGTTACTTAATGTTGCCGGGGCAGCCGCTTAATTGGGCCAAAATGGAGATCGGAAGAGCGTCGTGTAGGGGCAAAATGAAACCCGACGTGTCCCAATTAAGCGGAATCCACTGTACATAATTTATTGCAAATTTGGAATTAAGCATCCCTAAAATTTTTTCGCCCATGCTGACCCTCTCGCCACTTTTATTCTGCATATTATTCAATTTTTAATTTTACAGCATCAATCGTCATTGTGTTTATTTACAATCTATTAATAACCATCAGATTTAGTAAATTTGCATATTTAATTAGACAAAATTTTAAACTTTATAAGAATGATAAGAAATTTTATTTTGTTTTTAATTAAATGGAAAATTTAAATTTAACAAAAATTAATTATTTTTATTAAGATTAGTTAGAAGTTTTTATAATGTGAAAATAGGTTTGTAAATATTTACTAAAGATAAGTTCTGATTGACGAGATACAAGTTAGAAAAATTTCCAATTGGCCAGTAGAAGAATGACGAAGTAGTAAAACGTCTATCTAATTGGAAGAGGACAAAGAGAAATTTGGGTTGCTTCTAATATAAGCCAATCATTTACAGACATTTTGTGTCTAAAATGTAAGGTTGAGGTCTTAATGACTACTGAACTGTTTGATAAGGGAGAAGTATTCTCGTTCACAGAACCAACTAGGTTATAACTAGGTTTGTGGAGTCGAGAATAAATCTTCCTCAACAAAATGAAAGTCAAGATGGCGACGACGGATGAAAACGAGGACTTCACATTATTTACTGTTGGAAGTATCGTCAGATGTAAAACATGTCACCAGCAAACAGTAGAAGGTGAAGTCGTTGCATTCGATTATCAAACTAAGATGTTGATATTAAGTATCCTTTCCGATAAGCGACCGGTGTGAAATTTCCCACACATATGCGGGTTTTAATCTCCATAACTTATTAAATTTTATAAACGAGTTTTTCTTTTTCTTTCGTCTCTAATTACATAGCAAAGTAAAATTGTTTTACTTTGCATGAATATTACTCAAATTCTGTTTTGACAGAAGTATTTTATTTTTATATTAAAGGATTTGATAAATTTTATTTACATTCATAAAAGTTATTCATTGAAATAATAAAGAATTCTTGATTCTATAACTGTTTGAAAATTTTGTTTTAACACTTATTTTAATAACATAGTTACGAATAAATAAAATGAATAAACGCAAAATTGTATCTATAGAATAAATAATAGTGCTAAAAGTAATTTAATCAAAGTGCAATTTTGTACTTTGAAAATAACTTTTTAATTCAGAAGTGCTTGAAATATTTTTTACGATTTCATAAAAATATCTAAGAATGTAATATAAAATAAATTTTTTGTAGATGATTCATTTATTACAGTTTAATTACTATAATAATATAATTTATATTTAAAAAGTTATGGAAATTGCTTAACAATCATAGCCAAAAAAGTATGTTTTACCATTGTATTAAAGTACTGTTAACATGAAATGGATACTTCAAAAACATCATTTAAGATGTAAAAATTATTTTGTTCCAAGAATTAAAATTCATTTTAAAATTAATTTAAACATCATTTAAACCAAGGGTCCCAACGTTTTTTTGCCTTTGGACCCCAAGTCCTAACTTTACGTATGTAGACCCCAATATACATATATGTAATAATTATAAATGAAATATTTATTTGTAGGTTAGTAAAAGCTAATAAATAAACTATTCTAATATAATAGAAAAAATGCAAATTACAAATTTTGAAAATTTTAATTGATAAAACTGAAATATATTTTTACTTGTAATGACAGAATTAGGAAAAAAACTTAAAAAAAAAATACTATTTCAAACAACAAATATAAATTTATTCCTAAGGCTATTAAATAGGATCCCATTAAATAGGCCTTAGTAATGAGATCCTTGTGGCTAATGTTTTGATAGTAGCATTTTAATATCTGGCTCCAATTTTGTTCTTATTTTATTTATAATACTTTATCATGAATCCCTAAGCTCATATTATGGACCTCCAAAATGCAATTTTTTTCTTGTGAATCCCCTCAAAGCTTCTTTGGACCCCAGTTGGGAAATGCTGATTTACACCTACAGTGATATAAAACTTCCCTTTAAGTTGAAATGAACAAGTCAGTAGACTTGTTCATTTCAACTTAAAGGGAAATTTCAAAACTAAAGGGCAATTGAGTAGATAAAATTGTTTTGGAATGATGTTTTTTCAATCAATACCTTAATTTTAAAAAAATGAGAAGGCAATAAGCAAAATGCCATTTTACATCTTAAGACTAAAACTGAACTACTTCACATCATTGATAAATACAACTATTCAAAAAGTGAAATTTGTACAGTGAATATGCTGAATTTGGTGGTTTGAGTATGGTGAATTCTACTTTATCCATGATGATGATGATAAGTCAAAACATTATTATATAAAAATGAAATTACTGCTGTGGATATCAGACAATGTCAGACAATGCATATTGCTTCTTAGATATCTATTCACAAAAAGAATTGTTTGAACATATTGATAAATTAGAATATTTGTAGAATGTTATAATTGGAAAAAAGTGTATAGATTAATTACTGACCTATTCAATTAAAACTAAACTACATGAATAAACAATCCATATAAAAATTTGTTTATTCTCATTAGTGTCACGTACAACTTCAGACTGAAATAGCTTGAAGACTATACAATGAAACTTTATAAATCCTTTTGATTTGAGTTTCTATGGGCTGAACTTAGTTTGTGACTATTAAATATTTTTTTAATATACCCGTTCTAAAAAAGTTAAAAAATTCAAATATAGCATAATTTTATAACTTATTCGATAGATGGTGCGATGTGTCCGCCTGAGATGTGGGCTTTCTGGTAGATTGTTAGATCTTATCTTTCAGACGATACATAATTATCATCTGAACTACTAATTATGCATTAATTAGTAGCTAAGGAGGATGTACAACAATAACATAACACAAAAATCAATAAATTTTACAAACATCTTCCATTTTAATAAATCTATTTTTTTGTCAGCGATGTTTGTGACGTGACACTGTTTCTCGCGCACTAAAAATAAAATAGAATATTCCCTTTCTAACCTACTGGATTTACCACTGGATAGTTTTATCAAATGATTTTACGGAAATTCAGAGAATGTGAGTGAGGAGTTGATCATCAATGATTCCGATTACAATCCATCCGTTTCATTGACAGCTCATGCCTGTAATCGAAATACCAAAATATGTTCATCCTTAAATTTTCCTACGAGATTTCTCAGCTGTCAAGATGTTTGTCAATCTATAGTCATGTGTCAAAATTAGGAAATTCTATTGGTGAAAACATTCGCGATGGACTCTTATACGCCAACGATCGTTTCTCCGAACAACAAATTAGCACATGTAGATTTTATCCGTTAGACTAAAGAACAGTAATAAAACAACGAAAGAATAATAATAGATACAGAAAATAACTTGTGCGCAAGATGATTTTAAACTGCGAGATAGTATAATTTTAATTTTGTAAAGTCCAATAAAAGTAGTACCAAACAAAAGAAGTCAATCTATAAGTCAATGATCACAAAAAGAACAGCAGTCAAATCAGTGATATATTCAAGTAGATTGCTATAATAATGACTATTTATTAGAGTTAACAATCCACCCTACCACACGTAATTTAATGCATGGTCATTGATTCCATTGTGTTAAAGATTCATATGAAAAGTTATGCATATTTCGAAAACAGTGTCGAACTTTCACCTATCTATAAATTATCTCTTTTGTTTCGTACAATTTTTGCGAACTTTATAATCATTGCAATTATACTCATAATAATGTATCAGAATGACTTAGATTCACCATGTATTGACATCACATTTTTGGCAGTTAATTCAAAAATAAACTGCTGGGGGAAGTTTGGCTAGATTAAGATTATTTATTGTATCAAAGTTACCTCTCAGCTGAGTTTGGTTCAACAATTTTTTGCTCTCAGGCTCTAAACACCTCTTTTTTAATTGGCCACAATTAAAGAAGAGGTGTTTAGAGCCTGAGAGCCAAGAATCAGTTGAGCCAATTTCAACCAAATATAGTGTACATACTTTTCAGACTATGGAAATTCAATTTTGATAAAAATAATAATTCTGAAATGCACAAGCAGGGGGAAAATGCCACTGTATGCAGAGTTACAATGATGTGATATAAGAAAATAAATGGACACAGTTGGCAATAGTTTTTATTCTGACTCAATTACAAATATGGTTCAGTAATTTACCCATTCACATTTTCCAAAAACTACATACTTTTAACTGCATTTTCCACTGCGGAATGCTGCAAATCTCCACAGATTTCTCTCGCATGAAGTGTTATTCAGTCCTTCAAAGTTGCTACATTGCCCATGTGTCTTTGGTAAAACACATTTTTTAAATATCCCACAGTCAAAAGTCACATGGAGGGAGATAAAGTGATTTATTATTTTTTGTATGACCCTGTATATTTTGATTGATTTAAAATTTTTAATACATTATTTTTATGCAAAAATTTTTAATATAACTGGTTTTGTTTATATTTATTTTCTCCACTATTTGATCCAGTATTTATTTTCTGCCATAATTTATCAGACTTTGTCTAAAACTGTTCACCATCTGTTAACAACTACAAATCAATAACAAGTGAAATTTTCAAAATTTTTATTTTACATTATCAAATATTTATGGATTGTTGAATATACATAGTATGTCTAATAAATAATCAAACTGACATTGTGAAAATGAAATAATGGTTATATTGATATAAATCTGTATTCAAAATATATTCCTTTAATGTTGGGAGCAATCAACTAATGAACAAAATAATTTTTGGAGTGCTGAATTCAGAATCCTGATAGCATCCTTGTTATGGCAACTTTGATTGCTTCACTATCATCATATCAGATCCCTTTATCAGAATTTTTAGTTTTGGAAAAACTAAATAATTGCCTGGTGCTAAATCTAGAGAATAAGGTAGATGATCGAGAATGACACTTTGTTTTTGAGTTAGAAACTGCTTTGATGATGATGATGATGATCTTGTTCACTAGTGCATTGTCATGCAAGAGAAACTAGTTGCCAGGCTCTGTATTAGGTCTTGTTCATACAGTTCTTTTCCACAAATACTCTAAAACACCCAAATAAAATTTGCTGGTAATTGTTTGACCCTCTGGAACAAATTCCTAATGAATAATGCTTTTGGAATTATAAAAACAAATGAGCCTTATCTTGATTCATGAAAGCACAATTTCTTCAGTCTTGGTGAACTAGGCAACTTCCACTCGATGCTCTGCTGCTTAGTTTGTGGATCTAGAAACACCATATCTCATTATCAGTCATTATTGAATCCAGATGTTTTTCTTCCTCCAAGCTGTTTTAATGATGTCTTTGCAGTATTCCAAGCAAGCTTCCTTGATTACCAATTAATGAGTGCGGTAGAACTTGAGTACAGATCTTCTGTTTGGCCAAATTTTTAGTTAAAACTTTGCAAATTGGATTTTACTGACACCAAATTCTTCTGTCATCCTTTGCAATGTCACTTTTGAATCAATAGCAATGAGTTTATGCAGTTTCTTCACATGTTTATCACTGTTTGTCAACTTTGGACAACCTGGACATTTATTGTTGTTCAGATTCTCTCTGTTGTCTTTGAAGTATCTATACCACTGAAATATCTATGTTTGGGTTGTAGGGATGATCTCTCTAGGATCAACTAGCAGAAAGATGTAATCATGCAGTTTAGTATATTGATGTTATGATATAACTTTAGACCAGATAATTTTCATAAACTAAAAGAAAGAATGACTGTTTTGAATCCTTTCAAAATTTTATGAGTAATCGAAATAAACTGTTGTAGAGATGGCATAGAATTATCACCCTAAACTTCAACATTTCAAGTGTTTGTGTGACTGTTTTCCTAAGTTGAAAACAGAATTTAATATTTTCTTGTTGCTCCATCATGTTTTCATGACAACATTCACCAGAATACTGTAATTAGTGCCAATAATTTTTGAAAATTTTGTCTAATATCATTGAAATTTTAACAATTAGTATTCAAAAATAAGTTCATTGAAAAATTTTAATGCACAATAGATGGCACTTAAAATATTGTTGATAGAAATTTAGTTCAGTTATTTTTCAGACACACTGTGAAATTTAAGAGAAGCTCTATCTTTGATTTATTAATTAAATCATAATTTTTATCTAATTTATTTGATACTTTGGCTAAGGATCAAACTGTGGATTTTAAGGGTAATGCTTAGATGCCCTAAGTGCTGGATCACCAGGATAACTGACAAATTAATTTTCTAGATATTATTTACATTTTTAGATTTTATTGTTTATAGAGATTGGACTAAACCATAAAAAACAAATATTTATTGATGATGATGACTATTGATTATTAATTCAGAGACTGTGCTAAACTTAGCAAAACATTTTTAGAATTAGTAAAATTCCATTTAATCCAGTGGTTTAATTTGACAGTATTAGATTCATTTATATTAATTATGCCTTTAAGTTATAGTTTATCATGAATTGTTTCATATATTCATATATTTTTGTTGTGGTCTTATATTTTATTATATTTTGCACATCTTTGGTTAGTTAAACAACTTTTAATTAAATCAAAGTTTTACTGTAGCTTACTTAAAAGTTGTTTAAGTAAAATTAAAGTTAATTATGTGTAATAATAATACTTGTTTTTATTGTAATTTAATAATTACAATGTAATTTTGAGAATCATTGTAATTCTATATATTTTTTTTATATTAATTGATATTTCAGTTTATTTTAAATATTTTTTTTTAGCAGTTCATATGATAAAAACCGTTATTGTTGATACTTTAATACAAAAATAGAGAGAGTATCTCTGTTAATGATCCAACAGAAACAGACTATAACAGTAGAAAAGAGCTATAAGATGAAAACATTACCATCTGTATATTGATAGTGAATATTAAATATATTTTTCCTGCTGAAGTACTTGCTTCACTTATATTTTTTATATAAAAAATTATTCTTTTATGAGCAGAAATTTTTAATGTTGTATATACATAACTGGAGAATTTTTTTTTTACTTTTTATTGACTAGAATTTATAAAGTAATTTTTATTTTTCAGGTTTGAAACCATCAATTATTAGTGTCCTTGAAAAATACAGAGATGAAGAATTAGAGGAACGTCGGGAAAAGCGTAAAAAGTTACAAGAGGAGGAAGAAACAAAAAATCAACAAAAAGAAGATAAAGAAAAAACAGAATTCTCTCAAATTCAAGAAAACATATCTTCCAATAATACTGATAATCAAGAAGCAAGAGAGAATAACACAGAACAGGCTATTTTACCCAGCTCTTCTGTTATTGGACCAACTGCAATGGAGGTTAATTTTTAAAAACTTTGTTTGATGATTTTAAATATTTGAAGAAATTTAAGTTGTTCAAGTTAATTTTAATTTTGAATAAGAAACTTTCTTACTGTGTATGTTTAATTTGCCTGTCTTCGAGTTAAATTAAACATCTATTTTATGATATTCATTTAAAGGAAATTGATCCAAACATTATTTGATCAACGAGTTAAATTAGCACATACTTATTAAACATCTATTTTATGATATTCATTTAAAGGAAATTGATCCAAACATTATTTGATCAGAATATCATAAAATATTTTTTATTTCAAAGTATGTATAAGAATTTTCAATAGACTGCTTATATCTTAATATATAAGTGTGACACAGTTCCAAGACTGATTCAATTAAAGATGCAGATATTGATGATAAAACTGTTTATTTCATTTTTCAAAAAATTCCACTAATACCAAAATATTTCTTAACATCATTTTTATAGAGACTAAAGAAAAGTAACATTTGAGAAACATAAAAAATATTTGAATTAAATAATTTAATTTAATGTTCATATGTTCCTGGATATCTTTGATATCTTGAAATTTTGTAAATATCAACACAGATATTCCCTGGTTACATAAATAATTGTGAGTGAATTTGTTTGTTGTTTTAATTTTGTATAAGTCATAAAAATAACTTTTTAGTAAAAATTCTGAAGCTAGTGGACTACACTGATTACATCTACATATCATAACATCATATTGTTCTTTGACTGAGGATAATGCATGGAATGATACTTAAGATCAACAAATAATAAATATAACATAAATAAATTAAATAACTTCAACTTTTTAATGTTATAAACTAATGTGTAGCTTATAAATACAATAGATGTTTATTCTCCTCTGAAAAATAAATTATGAAAACATATATAAATTTGACTTTACATAAAATAAGTTGGATATATATAAACTGGGAAATACATATACTTAAAAGTTCCCCTATTACATTCATTTCTGTATTGAAGATTCTTTGTATAAGTTTCTTTAGTCAAATAGAAAAAAAATTGAAAACTTCATTTTATAAGCCAGAAATTTTATTAATAGCTCTTCTATTTATTTATAATTTAATGGAAAAATTTCTTTACAAATAATAAAAAACAAAATAATAAAATTATCCTATGACAATTAAGACTTCATATATCAGAAATGTAAACTAAATAATAAAACAGAAAAATAGCTTGAAGTTAATTCCTAAAGTATATAGGTATATTAATGAAATAATAATAATTTCAAAAAAAGCTCCCTTTATTTATTTCAACCATTTACCCTATTCTTTATATCTGATGCATTCATTTCTGTAATGAAAAGTATATTTATTATTTCTTGATGATTAAATATAGGGAATTTTGATTTAGTTTTTGAAAGAATAACATATAGAATAGTTACATATTTGTTCAATTATTGTCCTGAGATATAGTGATTATTGTAAAATGCTTTCAATATATTTGGCATTTGATGATTATTATATTGCTCTTAGTTTCTAGTGATGCTACTATTGTTGTTATCCAATCCTTCAGAGTTTTATGATATTTTGTTAGCTTAGTATGTTTTGAAGGAAATATTTAATCATTCTTTGAATATTGCAATATTCTATATTTTATTAGAGCATATATTATTATAGCAAAATTATTATTATATTCCTATAGGTTACTGAAACAACTCAAGCAACAGGAGCAGAGACTGAACAAACAGATACCATTTCTGATTCCCTTCCTACAACTACATCATCAGCTCCTGGTAAATATTTTTTTTTATTTGTATATTGGTATATTCCTTTTAACATACATAATGTACTTTTTGGTATAACATTCAAACTATATTATTATCCATTTTGCTATAACATATGGATACCAGCATAATGTTTTGCTGAAATCAAACCTGAAATTGCCATTAACTTAAATTTCTAGTTCTGAAATTGATGGTGCAGTAGAAACTGAAATGGTATCACTATATAGTATAGCATAAAGCATACAGTAAATTTTTTTATATTTCATTTTAATAAACAATTCATATCTTTTAATAAGTGAAATAATATATAAGTAATTACTGCATTTTCTCAATTTCAAGACTTTTTTTTTATATCTTTTGAAAATAGGATTTATCCTAAAACTGATAAATCCTATTATCATTGCCTAGTTTATAAAAATAAATCATCTCTATGTTGAGTGAAAATAAAAGAATTTTCCAATAGCAAACATTATTCAAACAATCTCAAGATATATAAATAATAAGCTAAAAATAGAAAAGTAAAATTGAAATGTGCAAAGTAATTTGCCACAGTTAATGAAATGAAAATACATCTATAACACAATTAACAGAAATGCAAATCTGATATTCCAGATAAGTCTATAATTATCATTATTACAGTATTTTCTAATTGTCAGAACTGTTAGAGATCGCACAAATGCATAAATATTGGAGATCAGAGTGTCTTTATTGGACAGCAATTCTAAGTACTGCATTCATTATTGTATTGATTTTTTTTAATAGATAGTTTCTCCAAAAACATTAAAAAGTTATATTTTGTATTATATAAGTTTAAAATATAAAATATGTTATCTGTACATTATTTAACTTTTAGTAAACAATGGAAATTTTATACCTTAGATTAGTGTTTCTGGGTGGGAATTTTTTCATTTTCCTATTCCCAAATCCTGAGAAAACTTCGTCAGGAAATTGGGAAAATCGGCTAGAACTCAGTAATACACACAATGGGAAATAAATGTACTACTAACAATGTATCTCTTATACATTTTTTCCTATTTATCACTATCTAAAGTTACATTGTGTTACAATCAAGGTTACAATATTACACGCTACTAGAAACGCACACGAGACACTAGAATTACATAATACATGACCAGCTAATTTTAGCTCTTGTAAATCAATCACATTTCATTATGGAGAACAAAAAACAGTCGTTTTTACTCAGAAAAATATTTATTTTCACAACACAGGATTTGACTAGTATGTCATCTTCAGGGGAAATAAGGAAATCTAACGTAGCTTATATTAATATGACATTGTAATTAAATCCAGGGTAGTGAAAATAAATATTTTTCTGTGTAAACACAAAATGTTTGTTCTCCACAATGAACCATTTCACAAAGTTATGGCTGATACTACCAGCCACATTCAATCAGTTATTTTGCAGCTGGCGATTGTGATATGTGTTAATACATTGTGTCACATACGTGAAAGTTCACTGTGTATTATAAGGTTTGGTTAAATAAAAGTTGCATTAATTACATTGTTTATAAAAGATGTGTCTGAAAAGTTCAGTGAATGGTCTCAGAAAATAAAGGAAACAAGAGTTACAAACAAAATACTTTTAGTTGGGTTCAAAGTTAGCTACAACACACTTCTGACATCAGTTGTAAAGCTATTAGAAACTGTCAATAAACGCTTATTGTGGAATCACGCGAAGCACCGTGGTCACGCGTTGTTGGATATCTGCAATGTCTGTGAAGCGTTCTCAAATCCCAGAAGCACAATTTTGAAAGAAAGTTGAAGCACAATCCCAGACAATTCGTTTGATGTTGTCTGGGATTTTGCTTGTTGATGGTTTACCCCTACGCTGCTCATCCTCGATACCTTCCTTTTTGTCTCTAAAGCGTTTAAACCACTCAAACACACACTTTTTACTCACAGCTTCAACACCGTACACTGGCACTAACATTCCATGAGTCTTCGTTGCCGTTTTCCCTAATTTGAAGCAAAACTTCATGTTAACGTGTTGCTCCATTTTGAAATGACATGAGTTCTCACACTGACTCCATTAGCTTGGTCGCAGCATGCGCCACTGCTTCACTTTGGTGATTTGCATGATAGGGGGCATTTGTTGACATGTCTCTCAATGCGTATGTGCAGGTGCCTCATCCTAACCAGCACCGTTTTTAACATATGGGACAATTCATCAAACTTATCAGCTGCACCTTTTGAGAAAACCTGAACTATAACAGAAACCTAGCTAAAATCATACCATGGTGAACTCTCTTTAGCACTCGGCAACAGATGCACTTGTCATGAAATTCTGATCATCCTCCATTTAGAAAATTTTATTTACTCGTTTTTGCATTGACTTTTTACATATGCAAATATCTCAAAACCTCTGAAAGAACAGATCTCTCAAAATATAAAGTTCTAAGAACACTCAAAAGTTTATTTTTGTATTTTGAATAGCATTTGACTGAGATTCGGCTTTCCACATAAAATTATAATGTATTGATTTTGAATTTTGTGCTTAGTATCACATGCACTGGGAGCCACCAATCCTGGTTGCCCCACTTTCTCTATGGCTTTTCTGTTTATTAATATAGGGTGGGCCATAAGTTTCCATACATGTGGTTTTAGTTTGTTTTTAATTTGTTTATATTTGGTTATTTGATATATACACAAAAATTTATGAAATATTAAATTAAAAATTATTGAAATAAAGTAAAAATATATCATTAAATATAAATTATTAATAAAAATAATAATTCAATAAATTGAATTATTACTGTTATGCAAGTTTTGAAGTAATTGCATAACATAGAGTAAGACCTCACTAAACGCTGCTTCGTTTAACGCTGTTTCAATATAATGCAGTTTTTCCCAATTCTTTATTTTTATTAATTCACTTTGGTGCAGATTTTCAAACCATAATACTCACATAAAAACTGAAATTGCACAAATTTTTTACTTTGATACTCCTAGGGCCTCTCACATTGCGTTTGATTTCAGTGCAAAGCAGTACATATGAAAGTCTGCTGCAATCACAGTTCGTATTTATGATCGGTTACCAACGTTATTTTACAATAATAAAATAACAATTATCCCATTTTAGTTTTAACCTGAATGTTGCCATTTCAAACTATAGTTCAATATAGTCAAGGTGACTTACTCTGCTACTTCGAACTATAGTTCCTTGAAATTAGAATGTTTTTCTTTCATTGATATTTTTGTCAAAACAAGTTTAGCCACTATTATGGAAATTATGGATCAGTTTATACAAAATGATCAAATTTTGATAGAGGTTCAAAGGCAAGATAAAGTGTCATGAATGCGATGTCTCAGTACACCCATACCTCGTTTTATGGCCTAGATACGTTCCGGAAAAGTTGGCCGTAAAGCGAATCGGAAAATCTCTGGTCACTTCTAAATTTGGCCAAAGCCCGAAATATACGAGAATTTACGATTATTTCGGGTTTGGGCTGGCCAATTCTACATGCGCTCGACCATCAATGGCCAATTCGAGAATTGTCCAAGAAAAAGTTGCCAAAGCTAAAAGTTTGGCACAGCTGATCACGCAATTAAGAGAGTTGATCATACGAATTCTAACTGCTGTTATTACCACTGTTAAAATATTTTTAGTTTAGTCGAAGTAGGAAAAAAGTTATTTCGAAAACAAAGAAAAAAGCTAATCAGTACTCAAATTGTTTTATTTAAAGTATTTGCATTTGCTTTCTTGTAAATACTGTATTCGTCTAACAGCAATGCAACCACAATACAGGCGCAGGACATTTCCTGAAAGATTAAAGGGAACTATTTGATATTACTCAAATCTTTTCGTTCAAAATTTTCCTGTGTTTTTCAATTTATGTGGTTAAGATTGAAAAACACAGAATTTAAAAATATTGTGTTTTTCAATCTTAACCACATAAATGAAAACTTTATTTGAACATTTTGATTATAAAGTATTCAATTATTTTAACTTATAGAAACAATTAAAAATGAAAATAAAAAATAAATAGAAGATAATAGAATAAAAATAAAAATGAAATATATACAGTCAAGTATAATAGTATTGAAATAATATGTAAGTTTATAAAGATTAATGAAAATTTTTAATTTTTAGTTTTTATGAAGACAGATTATAGTTTACTCACTTTTGACCTGTCTTGAAAAGGAATCATGTATCAAAGGTATCATAATTATTATGTAAAGAGCATTAATATTTTTTATAAATTTTTTTTTGTAATACTGTACTTATAGTTTCTCTTAAAAACTGAGTTGTGAAATGATTTTTTGCTCTTATTCTATATGAAATAATATAAAAGGACAGGAAATCAGATTATTGGACAATATTTAAAGATTAAGAATTATGAATCTTCAACATTATATTATTTATATTTCATTTTTAATTACATTAAATTAGAGTTTATTAAATAGAAATTGATATTTTATAATGTACATAAAATATTTGTAAATAAAAATTTTTATTTACAACTATTTGATTGGTGTTAAGTACAGTATTGAGTTATATTTTGAATCAACTTATGATTAATGAAAGTACTTAAAGAGGTTAATGATGTTAAGTTGGAGCCAATGCTTGGATTCTGGGGCATAAACAGTGGGTGTGCGAATTATAAAATTATATTAAAAATGCAAAAGCTGCTAACGAAGTGAAAAGGAATGCTGAATTTAATCTTACTAATATATATATTACGAGAATTTATTTTATACTTTAGCATTTTAGTTCGATCTAATCAAATTAAATGTGTATATGTAAATTATTTATCTTGTAATTAGAAATATTCTGTTTTTTAAAAGTAGAAAGAATAATTAATAATGTGACAGAATCTAGAAACGTCGAAGAAACCATGATTGATCCATTCTATTATATTTTAGTATTAATATAGAGGTTATAGTAAAATTTAATTTCATCCCCATACGTGATTGCAATGCGTAGAACATGAAATCAATTTCCATACATAAATTTGAAGTGGTGTTTCAGTAAGTATTAAAACTCATTTTCTCGTGTTCAATCCCGAAAATATTATTCTTACAATAATTGTCGTATCGCGTCTTTAACACATTCATGAAATTTTTCAAGACTGCCTCTATTGTTTCAAAGTTTAACCATCTTATGCTGAACTATATATTACTATATACAGTTGTTTGTTAAAATATATGCATCAGTTTATTTTGATTATTTAGATTATTGTTAGAAAATATCTTTGTGTAAATAAATAATTTTTGAATATTATTTGCGATTTGTAACACGCTTAAGTACAGTATTTTTTAATAAACATCCGTGAATGTTGTATATGCGAAATAAATTGTCATACTTCGTCTATATTCAACTTACGAACCTAATTTAGGCACGTTTTCCATAAATTATTCTATTTACATCTAAACAGCGTTAACGTATATTTTTCAGGTAAGTTTTTACGATCATAGAAATTGCAGTAATTCAGATCATAATAGAGATTTTAAGTTCATTTAGTAGAATTAATTTTTAACAGATTGTTAATTAATCTATCTAAATTCAAATTTGTTAGAAAAAATGAGTAAGTTATTGATATAAATACAATCCCTGCCGATTGAATTAAAGAGCACTTAATAAAATCTCGAGTTTAACAAATACTTTGTTACTTAGAAAGTTTTGCAAATTCATTTATGCTAAATTTGTAGAATACCCATTTCTTTTTATAAAGAAGAGGTTTTTACAATTATTGATCGTTACAACAATAAATTATTTTTCCTGAATATTTCTAATTGATCTGAGATATCTAGTGGAAATAACTTTTAAAATTTGAGACTGAAATTTCTAAAACAATATCAGTTCATTAAAAAAATAGTTGACATTATGAAAATATTTACAGCTAATTTATTTTAAAGATAAAGTATTATTAATATTTTTTAAAATATGATAAAATGATATCAACTGGTCAGGCCAACAGGAAGTGATATGCAATAAAAGTGATTTCAAATACTTTATATTAAAAAATAGCTATCCGAAAGTGAACAAATCTGACATAAAGAATATGCTCGGCCATGCCTAGGCATAAACTTCATAAAAATGTTAGTTTTCAGCATTCAGTTTTGAAAATCAGCAGATGACAGTGATGGATATAGTTATAATTACAATTCTTTATATAATAAAATAACATTGATTAAAATTATAGTTAATTATTTATTGGAAATTTCGTATTTTTACTGTTTTGTCTATTATCAATAATTACTAATAATTAACATTAATATATAAAGTTTAAAATTACCATAAAGAATTAATCTTAACTTTTTATATAAACAACATAATTGAAAATAACTAAAATATATTTTAAAATATGTAATCAACTGTTTTAATTAATAGAATTTTTATGAAAAAAGTAAATCATATATCTCAAATCTTTGAATACAGATTTAATAAAATTTAACAATTAAAAAAATATTATTTTAATCTTCTGTATTTAGACTAAGTAATAAAGACAATATTTTTGAAATTTAGTGATTATTCTTAAATGCTGTTCTTTATATATTTAGTATTTATTAATCAACTAAAATATTATTCTGTGGAAGTTAGTTTTCTTTCTTTCACTTCATATCTCTTCTCCCACAGTTGGCTACAGCCATTCAAATTATAAATAACAAAATTCGACAAACACTTTCTGCTTACAGTTTTCAACGAGTTTCATGTTTGTTTCTTTTTGTAAACGCCCATTACATATTTTTATGCAACAGTTCTCTACTTATACGAATATTTAATGTATACTTATCTTACATTTCAATAATTACTTTTTTATTGATTTTATATACCATGTAAGAAAATATTTTAATGAAAATTTATTGATTTTCTCTAAGTATATGGCATTTCTATATATTTAACTACATTTTTATTTATATTTCATTTGAATTGGAACAGCTAACAACTAGTTTTTAGGAGTACATTAGAAGTCTGCATTTGTCTTTTATATCTGCTTTATAAAAAGTAATATTTTATAACTTTCTTATGTTAATATTAATTATAAATTTCAACATATCAAAAATTCTTTATACTTTACAATTTTACCTATATTTAATATCCTTTATCTCGCAGATCATTAAAAATACATTTTCCTTAGATAATATCACCTAAATTTATGTAATAATTGAGATCCTGTATACGCATGTACATATTTTTGTATTTATAGTTTTTTGCTTGAATTTATATAAAGGAAAGTCTCACAGATAATTTAAAGTAATATTTTATTCACTTGAGTTATTTCTCTGATATCTTTGGAAGAATTAAAAAACATATCATACTCTCCATAATTTAATTTATTGAATATTTCTATCAGATTTCGGATATCAAATCTTGAAATCTTGAACACATTGGCATAATATAAAGCCTTTTCCACTCCTTCTTTAAAAAACAACTGTTGCTTTAAATTATCCAGTTTAACATCATTTATCTTTTCTTTAATAGTATTCTCCCATAATTTGTATCTAAAAAGTGAAGGAAAAACATTATCCAGTTGAGTTTCACTATGCCACGTTTTATGTATTATTCTATTATTTAGTAGTTATTAGCACATGCCAAATTTTAACAATGACTATTTCTAAATTACTAATGAATAATTATGTCCTTTTATTTTGCTATTATAAAATATTAATTGAATACAGTACAGTATATACATAAATGATTAAATAAGCTTATCTTGCTTTGTTTGTGGGAAATCTAAAGAGAGACACTTCATTTGTTTTGGCTTCTTCTCTGCACAAAATGCACATTCTTTTTCTTTGTGAGCGTCCATCTCTTCAATTAATAAAGATGAAATTGAAAAATGTAATTCGATTTTATTTTTTGAAAAACGAAAAAGCGAATATAGAAACAACGACAGCACGTGGACGGGATGTCTAATCTATGGTTATCACGTGGGAGTAATGATGTAATATTGAAAAGCCATCATTACATAGTTTGATTTCATTCAGAAATATTACACATTGTACGCTAATTATTGATAAATAAAAATTTAATTATTTGGTAAATTTATAAGAAATGTAACTCTGTTAGATAGCCCTACGATCTATTTGTGACGTACATGTTTCCAGTCACGTGGTATAGTTTCTCATCTGTGTCTAATCTTTGAGCCATTAAATAACCGCCTAATAGGCGGTTATTTAACGGCTCAAAGATAAAAGCCGTCTAATAATAGATAAAACCCATCTAATAACCGCCGTTGCTATGGCAACGACGGTTCGTTTCTCTACAGATGATAATGATAGCGACTATCTTAGGCTGAATTTTTTAATGTCCCTTATCTTGCCTTAAAATTGAATATACACGCACAGGTATTTAGATTTATATGTATAGATATTATATATAGATAGATTAGATATCTCTAATAGCCATCGCTGCGAATAACACGTGGTCATTAAGCCTAACCAAAGTTTAACATTAGTATCACGAGGTCACTAAGCCTAATCAAAGTTAACTTAAGTATATTAGATTAAATAAAGTAATGTAAGCTATAATCAAAGAAAATTAGAGAAATATTTAAAAAAAACCTTAAAAACCTTTTAATATGAAATCTGAAGTTCAATAATTTACCGAAATAATATACAGTACTAGAAAATTACAGAAATATTTAAAAAAAACCTTAAAAACCTTTTAATATGAAATCTGAAGTTCAATAATTTAACAAAATAATACCTTAAAAACTTTTTAATATGAAATCTTAAGTTCAATAATTTTACCGAAATAATAGCACAATACTGGATATCTGCCATTACAAGCACTCTCATTCGGTTATAATGGTCACGTGCAAGAATTATATGTCCATTATGATCCAATGAGATTGCTCAGTTACTAAGGACACTATCATAGTAATGTGTTGATATCGGCCAGCTAACATGTCACGTGATCATTGTAACCCAATCAGGTTCATCAAATTGCATTGATCTTCCATCTTTGATTGTTATCAAGTAATTTACGGCAATTACAATGTATAAAATCAATTTCTGATAATCAATACCTGTCTGTAATTTTTTGCGTAAATTCCCTAACAAACAAAAGTTGTTCCATAAAAATCCATTCAGCCGTTCTGATATAAAATTTGAAGTTCAATAGATTAACGAAATGATATACAGCACATACTTGATATCGATCATTAATTTAGTAACAACCTCTGTGAACCCTAATCTGTGCTGTGAACTAAAACAGTCATTGGGTCACATGCCATTATGATCCAATGAGACTGTTCAGTTATCAAATGGCTACGTCATGTAGTAAACTATCACGTGATTATTGTAACCAATGAGATCACTGAAACGAACAGACACAAGGTTTTTATTATATAGATTCTTTAACATATGTAAGATATAAAGTATTTTATTATTATAACTGGCTTGATTTTAAAGACCAGGTTTTCATTCCTTTAGATAAATAAATCATTATTTAAGCATAAAGTATTGTTTTATTAGCCTTTATTTAACAATATGGTAAAATTTCATTGTTGACAATCAAACCAATGTTTTTTACATTATATCAATGGGAAATTAATTTCTGATTTAAGAGTTCTTACTTTATGAGTGCACCCAGGAACAAATTATTGGTTCGGTACTATCTGCATATTTAAATATTTAAAAAGAATTTAAAAAAAAACCTTTAAAAAAATAAAGATGTCGGATCCTATATTGGCTGCCAAAGCATTATGCCTGTTTAAATATTTTTGATCTTATTTGTGTAATATCTGATAAATTATTTTTTGCATTTATATTATTTACAAATCTATTATTGCTTAATTCTTTTTATAATATTGTTGAATTAAAAAATTTTCTTTCTTTAAATTTTGAAAAATTAAAATAAGAAAATGTAAAAAATATATATAAATTTTTTGTAATGAAGAAATGAATTATGTTTAAATTATAATGTACTTTTTTAAGGAAAATTATTTATCTTTATTCTATATATAAAAATGTTTTTGAAAAAATACATAAAATATGAGATAATGAGTAATTTTAGAATGAAAACATGAATAAAAATAAAAAAGTTCAACAAGACTGCACAAAACAAAAACAAAAAAGTAAAGTGCAAAGCCTTTTAGCAGTCAAAAACCTTTAATCAGAAACATTTTCAATGCACTTGGTACCTTCCTCAGCTGCTACTACAAAACTAGCCCTGTTATATAAAAACAGGGGACTACCACACAAAATAAACAAACATAACAAAATTTAAAGGGCAGAATCACATCTAGAAGCGCTCTCCTTAGCACCTCCTGCCTGCAAAGTTGAATAGTTCGTTAGGCACCAGATTGTCTAAAAATACATTAAGTAGATTACAGAAATAAAGATTACATAAAAGTTTTACAAATTTATAAAAATTATCTAAAATCTTAAATCTGTATAAAATTTTAGATAATTTTTATAAATTTGTATAACTTTTATGTAATCTTTATTTCTGTAATCTACTTAATGTATTTTTAGACAATCTGGTGCCTAACGAACTATTCAACTTTGCAGGCAGGAGGTGCTAAGGAGAGCGCTTCTAGATGTGATTCTGCCCTTTAAATTTTGTTATGTTTGTTTATTTTGTGTGGTAGTCCTTGTTCTTATGTAACAGGGTTAGTTTTGTAGTAGCAGCTGAGGAAGATGCCAAGTGCATTGAAAATGTTTCTGATTAAATGGCTTTGCATTTTACTTTTTTGAATAAAAATAGATTAGTGATATACTTACAAAGACTTAATTCATGCATACTACATGCCAATTTATTTTCTTCTATATCTAAATGATGATAAAAGAGAATATATGCATTCCACCACCTTTTCTGCCTTCTATAAGACATTCTTTTTAACATATGATCAAATACTTCACCAGTATATTCACCACCAAAACACTGATTTTTCATTTCCTGCAAAGAGAAAATTTTTTAACATTTTCTTATTATTTTTTATTTTTTAGGGCAGGCATGTCAAACTCAATTTTAATTCAAGAGCCATTAATAAGCTTATAAGATTGCTATAGGCCACATCACATTTGAATTTTTTTTAATTATATTTTGGAGTAAGGATTCAGAAATATAGATAGGATATTTAAAAACATTGTGTAATCAAACGAATATATTATAAAAATATATAATTACTACATAATTGCTTTTAATTATACATATTTTTATAATTTAATTCCTTGTTATCAATCTTTAATTTTCTATTAAGTGTTAAAAGTCACATTTTCTGTACAAAAGCAAAAGCTTTCATTAAAATTTTATAAATTCAAATAACCATAACTACTTACATTTTTTAAATAAGTTAATAACACAACAAATAAATCTTTAACAATCCTGCTAGCGTATACTTTATAAAGTCCTTCAAAGAGGGATTGTTTTGAACTTGATCGTTATATTTGTCTATCCAAAAATATACAGGCTCTCATTTATGGTTTTTTTGTTTTTTGGTAAGAAATTTCACACAAAACGATGTAGTCCTTGAAGGACAGCATTTAGTTTGTGTCACTGATCTGAAATCCTTGTAAAGGTCTATGATTGAAGTTTGTATCGTTGGTGGAGGTAGTAGAATTTAAGTAGTATTTAAGGTTTCTTTCTTGTGAATAGTTGTTTTGATATTTGAATTGGATTAAACAAGTTTTGTTAGTTAATTACTTGTTCTGATATTTGAGTTGGATTAAACAAGTTTTGTTGATTAATTGATTGTTGGTTGATATTTGATTTGGATTAAACAAGTTTTGTTGATTAATTGATTGTTTGCTTTATTATAGTTAATAAAGATTTATTAACACTTTTTTTGAAAGTGTTTTTGAGTCTAATATATTTATATTTTCTTATTATCTAACTTTGTTGAGTCTAATAAATTTATATTTTTTTGTCATTTAACTTGTTTGAATGAGTCTAATAAATTTTACATTTTTTGTTATCTAACTTGTTTGAGAATTGGAGTCTAATAAATTTATAATTTTTATTATCTAACTTGTTTTGAGAATTTATTCCAATTATTAGTATAAGTTTCTAACATTGTTTGTTGTTTTCAATCTAACAGTTAATCGGTACTTCTAGTCGTAAGTTCCGGTTTCTGGTTGTTTTTGCCTGTTGACGATAGTTGTTGTTAGATAGTTTTGTAGTTAATTATTTTTAAGTTAGAATTTAGTTTAAGACCTGAGCTCAGGCCGAACTCTGGATTGCAGAGTCATTAGACCGATAGGCTTAGTTTATAATTAATAGTATTGACATTTGTTAAAATCCGTGACTTTGCAAAACTCTTACTACAACTAAAAGAGACATCATAGAGGCCCTTATTAGAATATGGGACAATAGTTTAATTGATGAAAACAAAAGTAAAAACTGTATGAAGAGTATGCTGCATCATGTAGAAGAACTACTGGCAGCTAAGGGTAAGCATATAAAATATTGATTTTCAATTGTCAAAGTTTTATTTTGTTATAATAAATATTTTATATGCAAATGATTTATTTTTTTTATTTGATAAGACAGGATATACATAAATATTTAAGAAATCCTAACAATAATTACACTTTTATCAAATTATCACATCCAAAATGAATAAATCATTGAATTTTTGGCTTGGGTCAATAATTTGGCAAGGCACTATAAATTTACATATTTTAATCACAACTACCTGATATCTGCAGGGATATATAAATCTTGTTGTTAATTCAAATATATTTTTTATTTTTGTAGCCATGGATAAAAATTCACCATGAAATTATTTTAATCATTCAACAACAGCAAAAGATGTAGTTATATGTAAACGATGCTTAGCAAATAAAATCAGCAGGCAGAAGTACAAATGATTTATACAGTCACCTCAAAAATCAGCAAAAAATTAATCTGTTGAAACGAAGAAACTGACAACACAAATATATCTACTGCAAGTGAAACTGGTAAGTCTCTGAACATTTCTCGAACAAAAATATCCTCATATTTCAAGAAAAAGAAGATGACTGTTTTCCTGCCATGGTAACAAGAATGATAGCAAGGGATGGAATTCTGTTTATAAAATTTTGTACATCTCAAGATTTGTGAATGTTATTAAGCACAAAGGGCTATAAAGACATTCCTAAATCCGCAAACACAATTAAAAAAATTGTAATGCAATATGCAGGCAAAATTAAACAAGAAGTTTTCAATGAAATATCGCAAAATAAACTGTATAATAAAGTGTTTTGCTTAACATTGGACAAGTGGACATCTATCAAAAACCACTGACATGAACATCAATGTATATGGCACACGACAAACAAATTTTGGAAACATGGATTATGTCGCATATATGGATTTAAGCCTGCTAAAAGATGTGTTGAAATAATTGAAAACAAGTTGAAAGAATTAGATCTTTCTTTAGACAATATTTTATTCGTAACTACAGATGAAGCTTCAGTAATGAAGAAAACAATTCTATTAATGTAAATCACCAATTATGTTTAGTGAATGGAATCCAGTTGGCTGTGATCAAAGTTCTAAAAACAGAAATGATATAGTAGTAGATGAAACTGAAGACAAAGAACCGGAATATGTTGAATCAGTTGAAGATGATTCTGAGTATTCTGACAACTCCAAAGAATATGACGGTGATGCTGAATGGTGGGCATTTCTGTATTAGAAGTAATGCAGCACATGGTAACTAGTTCTCAAACAAATTCTGTACAAAATGTAAATTTGCATTCTCTCATAAACAAAATATGAAAAGTAGTCAAAATATTTCACAAGTCACCAACAAAAAATGATGATATATTACAAAAACATGTAAAAGAAGAAATGGGTAAGAAACTTTCCTTAATTCTAGACTAAAACACAATGAAATAGTTTGCTTGCTATGTTAGATTGTTTTTCTAAGATTCAAAACTGTCAGAAAAAGTCTGATAGATTTAAAATTAGATATTAATTTTAACAACTATGACCTTCAACTGTTGTCTGATACAATATTAGCATTACAACAAATAAAAGTTGCTGTTGAAACACACTGTTCTGAAAATGTTAATTTATATATTGCTGATGTTACACTAAAATTCATGCTGGATGAACTAACTGATCAGAATATGATATTGAGTAATGAACTTAAGGAGGCCTTGATATATTGTATAAAAGAGTGACAAACTATTTATTCAGATATTTTGCAACACCTTTTCAATACTGATCTTAATAAGTGGGAAGATGAGGATTATGGAATTTTTAATAAAATGAGTAAAACTACAATCAGAAATAAAATTGTGAAATTGATTGAACACACATATCCGCACAATAAAAATCACACACATACTATGGTCAGCCAAGTTAAATCAGAGATGATAAATGTTGCTGATTCTGAAAATTCAGTATGCACAATTCCTTCGACATCTGCACTTATGTTATCCATGAAAGAGAAAGTTAACTTATTGATCAAAAGAAAAACAGAAAATACAATGTGATAATCTGCCTTTGTCACAAAATAAAAAATATTAATAAAATCATTAAAAAAGAACTGGAGTATTTTCAACCAAAAAAATATAAGGGGGAAATATATTCAAATAGTTGTACGATTCTTTAATAATTATTAAACCAACAAGTGTGGAATCTGAAAGAGCTTTTTCTATGGCAGGATTATTCTGTACAAAAATTAGATCACAATTAGGAGACCAAAACATTGATCAGTTATGTTTCTTATGTGCTTATTTTTTAAAACATGTTGACAAATAGATCAGGTATTTAATTATTTTTTTTATAATTTTTTTTTCATTGTGAAAAATTATTCAAGTATAAATGTTACTTATAATTTGTTATAAAATTGTTGAATTTTATTTTTATTATTTATGCTCAGAATACAATTTATTTTCATATACTTTTGTCACAGTACATAAAAATGAAATAAAATGTCTTATTATTATGAATTTTTATTTTATATTCATGGTTTAAAAAAATTCCCGGTAATTTACCAATATACCATTTTGTTTGAAATTTTACCGAATTACTGGTAATAGAAAAATTCAGTAAATTTGCAATCACTAGTTCAAACTAGCATGTTTTTACAATTCACATTAAATAAAATAAAAATAATATATGTTACAATAGGGCCGCATAATATTAATATATTATTTTTCTTTATAAATTTAAATGCTATATTGAAATGTTATTTACCTCATCATCTTCCATTTTGCATTCTGTAACATCACCATCATCAAATTTATACCATTTATAATTACCATCACTGTGTCTGGAAATATATTAAAATTTCTTGTAAAAATTTAAAATGTTTATAATGATTTATTCAAAAGCAAATCAATATCCAAATTATGAACTTTTAAGATTTATTAATTTTTCTATTTATATCTCCCTTTCATTTATTCAAAATAAGAAATTTTTATTACAACTATTTATTTGGTTAATATTCAGTTATGAAAATATCAAATTATAATGATGTAATTAAAATGGCAATTTTTAAAAAATATTAGAAAATATTGGAAATGGTAACCATTATTTTATGAAATCTGATGAACTTTTTGAATCAATAGTCTATTTCTTTAATAATCTAATACATATGAAGATTGTTACAATCAAATAATTAATTAACTAATAAATTCTTTTTGAAGCCTTTAATGTTAAGCATTTCTCATCTTTATGAACACACATGATAGGTTTAAGCAAAAATACTTGATAATGGATGGTGGTGATAAATAAAATCTTAATTTGGTTTCACAATGGATCTAGCAAAAATGCATCTTCACCATTTTTACTATTAGGTTTAATGTCATCTCAGAAATGGAAACTTGTGATATCAAAAAACAAATATCTCTAAATTAATGTTTCTAAAACCTGAGAGATTTAGGATTAGTAGATACTAAATTCAACTGTTTATAGAAATAGAAAATTATCTATTATATAAATTTGTATTCAGAAGACTTAAAACCATGAAAAAGATAAATATGAAAAAACTGAATATCAAAAGTATTTTTATAATTCTTAAATTTTATATTTAATAGATATTATATCTTGAAGAAAGAAATAGGTAGTTCTTGACTTTACAAATTAATTTGTTTTTGGAATGTGCTCCTTAAGTAAGAACTCTTAAACAAAGAATCAATTTCCCATTTATATAATGTTAAAATCAGGAGTTCCTTTCTCAGCAATGCAATTTGACCACAACAAAATTAAGTAAAGGCCAACAAAATCAATAGTTTATGATTAAACAATGATTTATTTATCTAAATAAATGAAAACAGTCTTTAAAACTGAGAAAATTACAATAATAAAAAACTATTTATGTCATATAAATATTATTAAAAAATTTTTTCTTCATTATTATTGACAGATAATTAGATGATCTTTACTATATATGAACTATTACCTTAGGTACAACTGGGAATGGAAATTATTTATATAATAAGCCAATAAAACTAGAGAGCACATTACTTCAGCGTTTCTGTTACCATTTTGAATTTTCTAATTTTGTAGCAGATAATGGAGTTTTTGCTAGAAATCCAATTGTATTTAACTGTATAGCTAGGTATGTGGTTCAAAATGCCTATTTATAAATGTTGAGCATTTATTTATTGCAATTAATTTTCATATTTTCAATTTTTTTTTGATACTGAAAAAACTTGTAAACTTGGAAAACTTGTACTGTCCTGCTCAAGGCCTAAATTTACAACTTGAGCATGACAGTATAAAGAATATTCATTTCCTAGATATTAGAATTATTATTGACATCGCTGAATATAGAACATCTGTATATAGGGAATTGACATATGCTCCCATCTTCATTCTGAATTAAATTAAAGGTAATGACTTTAACTTATCAGTTAAAGTCATTGCCTTTAGAAATCTCTTCAAAATGCCTTAACTGACTGCAATCACTATAATGATAGAACTGCTGAAAACACAATTATCATATCGCCGAACAAAGAAACGCTACAGTGTTCCAAAAAATATGCAATGATAAAGAAACTAGTCCTAATGCCGAGAAGTGCAGGGTATATGAAATACTGCTAGTCGATTCTGTAACTGGTGCCGTAAGCTATTACATCAGAATAACCCGGCGATGCCTGAAAGAATGAATGCAACAGCACTGGTAAGACGTTAGCAGCAACAAAGAAAGTACGGCTCTAGCGCAAGTGGCCTACTCTAAAGACTGGTGTGTTATATGGGACAAGATTAAAATCATCAATCCGCTATGTTGTAATGAGTTGAGATCCAACTTTCGAGAAGTTTGGAACATTTATCACCGCAGCAAGGATAAAAATCTAGTTAATTCTCAGGATAAGAGTTCTATACCTAGTGCTTGGGAGTACATGCTTGATCAACAGAACTATATTATTTAAGCATAAACTTTAAATAATACTAATTTCAAGGGAACTTAATTCAAACAAATCTAAACTTTCAAGCCAAATTTTAGCCCTTGAAAATATAACAAAATATTTTAATGATTAGAAATAATTTGAACTAATGTTAGCACCATCTCGTAATTAGAATTATTATTAATTTTACCAAATCAATGAGTAGCGCCATCTATTAATTAATAATTGAACCAAAATTTTTAACTAATTTATCTGAAGAAAAAATCTGCCTCGGCTCGGGATCGAACCGGGACCTTTGGGCTAACTTCCCAACGTCATAACCGCTAGACCACCGAGGCCAACAAGCAGATTGATTCTTCAGACAGTTATATTAATTTAGAATCATGATTGATTTACTTACATCGGATTTTGCCAATAGATCCACTCCTGGCCGGACTAAATCTAGCCACAGGCCCTCCATGGCATTAGCCAGGCAATGCATAGACCGGCTCGGTCGTTAAAGCATAAACTTTAAATAATACTAACTTCAAGGGAACTTAATTCGAACAAATCTAAACTTTCAAGCCAAATTTTAGCTCTTGAAACTATAACAGAATATTTTAATGATTAGAAATAATTTGAACTAATGTTAGCGCCATCTCGCCTCGGTGGTCTAGCGGTTATGACGTTGGGACGTTAGCCCAAAGGTCCCCAGTTTGATCCCGAGCCGAGGCAGATTTTTTCTTCAGATAAATTAGTTAAAAATTCTGGTTCAATTATTAATTAATAGATGACACCACTCATTGATTTGGTAAAATTAATAATAATTATAATTACGAGATGGCGCTAACATTAGTTCAAATTATTTCTAATCATTAAAATATTCCGTTATAGTTTCAAGGGCTAAAATTTGGCTTGAAAGTTTAGATTTGTTTGGATTAAGTTCCCTTGAAGTTAGTATTATTTAAAGTTTATGCTTTAACAACCGAACCAGTCTATGCATTGCCTGGCTAATGCCATGGAGGGCCCGTGGCTAGATTTAGCCAGGCCAGGAGTGGATCTATCGGCAAAAGTCTGATGTAAGTAAATCAATCATCATTCTAAATTAATATAACTGTCTGAAGAATCAATCTGCTTGTTGGCCTTGGTGGTCTAGTGGTTATGACGTATGATGTTGGGACGTTAGCCCAAAGGTCCCCAGTTCGATCCCGGGCCGAGGTGGATTTTTTCTTCAGATAATTTAGTTGTTTAGCCCAAAGGTCCCCGGTTCGATCCCGGGCCGAGGCAGATTTTTTATTAGCCCAAAGGTCCCCGGTTTGGGCTGAGGCAGATTTTTTCTTCAGATAAATTAGTTAAAAATTCTAGTTTGAGCCGAGGCAGATTTTTTCTTCAGATAAATTAATTAAAAATTCGAGTTTGTATGACGTTGGGACGTTAGCCCAAAGGTCCCCGGTTCGATCCCGGGCATGATGTTGGGACGTTAGCCCAAAGGTCCCCAGTTCGATCCCGGGCCGAGGTAGATTTTTTCTTCAGATAAATTAATTAAAAATTCTGATTTAATTATTAATTAATAGATGGTGCCACTCATTGATTTGGTAAAATTAATAATAATTCTAATTACAAGATGGCCCTAACATTAGTTCAAATTATTTCTAATCATTAAAATATTCCGTTATATTTTCAAGGGCTAAAATTTGGCTTGAAAGTTTAGATAGTATTTAAGGTTTTTACTATAGCACTGCATTGCTAAAGTATTTAAATACCATTGTAATAGTATTTAATTTTTATTTTATTTTATTTTAATGTGCAAATGTAAACTTCTGTATCTGGTATCACCCTATTCGCCCCCTTTTTTTGACTAACATTTTATCCCATCTACACAATCCTGTTTGTTCCAACCGTTCCCCTGACACTTGGGGGTTTAAATTATGATTTACACTTGTTTTCACAGATGTCCAGTTCTCTGAAACATTTTCCCCTACTAATGCTCACTTTCTCTGCGCAGCTGATGAGGGGCAGTCCAGCCTGAAAGCGCTCCTGCATTTCGATTTTACTTAAGGTCCTATAAGCTAGTTCAGATTTTATTTTATTTGATTTGGGACCTAGTTGTCAAATTGAAATCAATACTATTTTTAAAAAAGGAGAGCACATAGTTATAACAACTTTTCTTTTTTTATGGATCATGTTAAATATCAGCACAAAACATTCTCCAGAGAAAAACAACCAAAACCAGCTTTTTATTTACCATGCTTGGAACCAAGGTCCCCATTAATGAAGTTTAGACATGATATTCAAAAATATCACTGGTTTCAAAATTGCTTTTAAAAAATTTAATAACACATTTAATCTTCTTCATAATGATAAATATCTACTCAATCATCTAAAACAAATTCTAGTATCTACATCATTCTATTCTGTAATATTGATCTTAATAGAGAGAAAAACTACATCGGTTTCACCAGAAAGAAACTTATTCCAATTATTAAGAACATAAATACAGTATTATGAAAGGTTTGACAGCTATAGCATTATCAATAAGGGTCTTAGAACATAACATGTATTGGCACAAAGCCAAAATTATACAGAAAATTAATTACTGAGACAAAAATAATTTAATCAAAGCTCTAAAAGTTCAATTTTGGGAAAAACTGAAGTTATCATCAATACACAGGAATCAGAAGAGCCTGGAGCCTCTTCACTGCCTGGAAGTAGTTTAATCACATCACATAACTTTTCTTGTTTATTTCTTTTTTTTTGAATCTAACAACTGAAAATGATTCTTGAACAGATCAAAAACATTTACATTTAATTCGTGTTTTTTCTGCTAAAAGTGCTTCATTTTTGTTTTTGTTGTGTTTCAGTACAGTAGAAGTTATGAATGTTTTAAATTGAATAATTAAATTAAAAAATTTCAGAAATAAATAAATATTGAATGTTATTTCCATTCAGTTCAAAAGTTGAAATATTTGTGCAATTTACAAATAATGTGTTTAAGGAAAATAAGTTATTTTGTATGTAATTTATTAAATTTAAATTAAATAAGGATAAAATAAAGAAACATTTAATGTAATTTATATATTAGATATATTTCAATTGGTGAATGATATTAGAGAAGCTATTATCAGCATATATATTAACAATATTTGAAATTATATATATATTTTTTAACAAACTTCTATTCATTGAGTATTTCTAATCATTTAGTAAATACAAATTAATAAAAGAGTTATGATTTGTATTGCAAATGATAATGTATTAGATTTGAATCAATAGATTTCATAAATTTCAGCATGAATTTTTTAGATTGAAAAAACAAACTTGATATAATATTACATTTGTTTAAAATATTTAAAAAAATGAATTTAAAATGAATAATTAAAGGAAAAATAAGAAAAATACATTGTATTTGTTTAAGTATAGATTGTTTTACATTTTCTTATATCTAAAAAATGGTTATTTATATCTGTAAAAAATGCTCCCATATAAAGGAGATGGAATTCCTTTACTTTCACAAAGGAAAAAATTGAATTAAATTTTTGAATAATAAAATTATGCAAATCTAATATTCATTAAATCTTGAAAGTGCATAAATTTGGATTAATTTGCATGATTTTAAAATAAAAGCACCATAAAATTTTCAACTATTGGCATTAATTTAGAGTTATAATCTGACTTATAAAAATGAAAATGTTAAAATTTGTCAAAGTTCTGAAACATTTTGGAGAGTATTAGAGTATTAAATTCATTAAAATAATTATAAATTTAATTCTCATTTGAATTATATAAATATTAAAATATCTCTGTGTATATTTTTAAAAATTTACTTTAATTCATAATTTGAATGAATAAAAACATTTGAAACTTTACCTGTGCAAAATGTATGAGTAATAATGACCACCACTTGCTTGTCCACTATGAACTACAATTCCTGATAAATTATATTTAGTACATAAAGAATCATCCAAATTTACACTATCTTCAATTACTTCTCCTGCAATATTATTATAATGTTTGTATATATATTTTAAATTAATCATATATTAATTGTAGATTATATACATTTAAAAAAATTTTTTCTTTTTACCTTCAATTTTAGCAAGGCCTCGCACAGTATAAGGCTCCATATCTAATTCTCGTGGAAATTCAAAATAATCATTAAATTTAATAGCACATTCTCTTTCCCAATCATAATCAAATCTTTTTAATTGAATTGCCAAGATCTTAGGTAATTTCTTGATACAAAGTCGTTTTACTGTATCAACCTGAAAATATTAAAAATTTTAAAAATTCAAACAAATTTATTCAATACTTTTCATAGAACCACAAGTTTATTATGGAAATAAGCCTCATTAGTTATAATTAGATTCTGATTTTGCTACTACAGATGGAATCAAGCAACTTTCAATATGATCATCATCATCATCACATATCTATTAATAATAGGAATATAAATTATTATTCTTTTAAATGCACTGCAATAGTTTATATCATCTAAAATTAACCAAATATAAGTTATGTTTCTTTTATAAATGATTTACTCAAATAAGTCCTTTTATCATAATGAATGCCATTAAAAACTTATTAAGACAATCTAATTAATTTTTAAATTATTCATTTTGTTTTAAAACTAATCATTTAGAAGCAAATTATATTTCAAATAATAGAAAAACTTAGTTAAATCAAAGAAACAATAATTCCTGAAATTTTAATGTTTATTCTATATAACAATCATCCTTGATCTCACACAACAAGAAGTATTATTTAAAAGCTCTCAAAGCAATGTAAAATATCAATAGTACACTGGTAGTAATAGGGTAGAATTATGGAAATTATTATAAGCAGTCATATTTGGCTCAAAACTGTTTTTTTGAACTGAATGTGTTTGCTTATAGCATTAACTTATAAGGCAAAATTTTAGATTATAATTATTGAGAAATTTTGCAAATACTGATTTTCAAAATTTGAAACTTAAAATATTAAACTTTTTTCATGACTGAAATTGCTCCATGTCTAATACACTTAGGCAATCTATATAATATAAAAAAATATTTATCCTTTTTATATAATAAGAGAAAGGCTGTCAGATTGAAGCCTTCAAAATAAGATTTTAAATTATTTCATATAATAATGCATTTACACATATATGAACTAGGCACGCATGCACACACGCACGCACACACACCTAGTTCTTGTAGTTATGTGAAAGGTATTCTTGGAAATGACCACATTAAATACACAAAATAAGAACTTTTTAAAAAATATTTCAATAGAATATTCCAGAAAATAGAAATATAGAATGTTCCATATAGAATGATAAAATATAGAATATTAGAGAAAATTCACATATTTTAGTATTGAAAAATATGTATAAAAAAATAAATTGAATCACATAAAGAGCATGTATTATATAACAAACTGAGATTAAAAAAAGATTATTTTGATCATAACTAGTACATTATGGCAAGTACTGTATCATATCTGAATATTTATATCATTTGGCATTGTCAAAATATATAAAATATGTTATCATATACATAATGTAGTAATGATTAAAGGTATGTCCAATGCTACAAAACAATAAAAGAATGATTTCAAATCATTAACTGTTTTGCTTAACATTTTCTTTAGATTTTGATAAGGTTGAACTTATAGGCATCATAGTTGCATGGCTGTGGCTCAATTCATCTTCTATTTTGTGATTATTGTGCAAAAAGCAATACATATTCAAATTTTATGATTGTTACAAATACTTAAATTAAAGAATATTAAATTCTCAGATGCTGAGACACAGAAGCATTGCAGAAGTTAGAGAAAATGGCCTTTTTCCTTGGCCTGTTGGATAATTTAAAAATTTGCCTTCTAAATATTAATAGTAATTTTCAATCTTTTTACAGGTTGCTTATTTGTGAAAACTTTCATATATTGTTGAGAAAATATAAATGGAGAACATGTAAAATGTGAACTAAGTTTATATATTTACTTCAAAATAAATTCCAGTACACTGGGTTCTTATTTAATGATGCCTCATTTAGCCTCATTTCACTATTATATTACAAGCAAAATCTAAACTATTTAATTGAAAAATTAAAGTTTTTAAGAGAGCAGAATGGAATAAAGTTCTATTTTCATTAATTTTCTATATAAGAGATAGAAAATGTTTTGGAAACCTATAACATAGTTGTAGAAAACCAGGCAACTACAGGGTGCGTCAGCTAAATCCGGACAAAATAAACAATTTAATTAAACAAAATTTTATATATTCGAGCAGTTAATCCAAATGAGAATTTTTAAATATTTTTTTTATAATTTAAAAAGTTATTTTACTTTTTAAAATTGCGTTATAATGAAAGCACATAAAGTGAGATCACATATATCGAGGGATACCCGTATTCTCCATTTTTTTTACAACCTATTTCATAAGGCCAATTTTATACGAATAAATGACAGATGTATTTTTTTTGAGTTGACAAGATTCTTTTGCAAAATATTCTTGCTTCCAGGTTGTAAAGATTTTTTTTTTTTTTTCTGGCAATTGTTTTGCTCCCAGGGTTACGTCTTTGCTTCACTATCCTATTCATAAAGCTTCTCCTTATTGCCCAAGTTTAGTGATAAATTACTAAATATAACAGCTGTTTGTGGTAATGATATTTTTATTGTTTTTTTAATTCAAGACCAAAAATATATTAGAAACAGCTGAAATAATGAAAAGAGTTTTCATTGCAGACTTGTGTAATCTAAAGGACAGTGGATCCTTATCTAATGTTGCTTCACTTAATGTCATTTCACTATTACATTGCCTGCAAAAATTAAATTAATTAAAAGTTTCAAAGTGGTGAAATGGAATAAAGAAAAATTGTTTTCTTAAATTTCCCTTTCTAATAAAAAGAAATGAGGTGAAAACCTATAATTATAGAAAACATAACTATTATAAATATTTAACAATTATAAAGTATTTATAACAATTATAAAGTATATACTATATATACTTTATAATAATTATAAAGTATCACTTGTCTGGCAGACCATCATGGAACCCATGGTATTGACTTCATCCTTAGTTAGCATGTTCATTTTCTTTCTTAACCTTGATATTTGCAGAGATTTGTAAATCCACATAAAAGTACTGTTTCTTTACCAAATTCATGGCCAGGAACCATCTATATGAAGTTGTAATTGTAATAATGAAAAAAATATGTTAAAAGAACTTTAATTATGAAAAACTTAATGTTAATATAATTAATTATATAACGGAAAAATACTTAGGAAGAGAGATACAATATAGCAGCTTCAACATTAAATTCTTGAACGACACAAATTGCCAGTCTACTATTCCAGATGAAAACACCATAGTTCTGGACAATAACTTCACAGGAAATGAAGGATAGATGAAGACTACAATGAACAATTATTGATGACCAGATGTACAGCTACTATTACTAGACTCTTATCTTTCTACTTGGCTATATCTCCAGCCTGATTTATGCTGATGTTTCATTTACATAGTCAAATCGAATTACAGTAATTTATCAAATACTCATTAAGTTGTTTTCTGTTTAACTTCATTTATGTAACAAATCATATTATTTACAAAAATAAAGATGACTTTTGAAGTAATGAAAAGAATTTTCATTATTTTTTCTTGATCAACCTTCTGACAACACTGGTAATTGCCATCTGGCTGGCATGATGACTGGCACACACACAAGATAAATCCAAACCTTCACACACTAACTGAAATATGTAATGTCTATGAATAATGTATTAATTAAAAAATACTGCACATAGGACATTTGATCAGATTAACTAAGTATAAATGCATTGGTTTTCCATTTAGAGGATGTGAGATTAAAGTAGGAACCCATCCCTTGGAAAATTTATATGCTAGGTCAATGAGGGTTTTTGGTTTCAGTTAATGTTGGGATTTTCAGGAACCTAACCACAATGTTAAATGAGGATCCACTATACTGATGATAATTATTAAATGAATAATTTTATATATATTCATAATTTTATAAAAATTTCAATAAATATTTTTATGAGTTTGTTTTGTTTTATAGAATTTACTTAATACTATGAGAGATTTAGCTATAGCACAAGCTCAGCAATTTAAGCAAATAAAACCTAGTCCACAATATTTTTCTTTACATAGGTAAGTTTAAATTTTATAGAAAGTAAATTTCATTTAAATATTAATAATCAGATTAATGTTTGAATTTATGAAAATACAATTTTTTTTTTGTGTTATATCTCTAGTTTAAGTTTATTGTAGTGCTATGTAGTGCTGTAATGTACAGGGTGCACCAGCTAAATCCGGACAAAATAAATAATTTAATTAAACAAAATTTTATTTAACAAAAAGAATAAAATTATCAAAATTATCATTTGCACATTAATTTGGGATCCCTTTAGATTAAAATTACTCGATGTAATTCCCTTCTGCCTCAGTTACTGCCTCGATCCTCGACCGGAAACGA
>AYEL01088477.1:0-14512 GCA_000484575.1 Olivierus martensii
GTTAACGACTCCTGATTATATGAACTTCCGACAAAATAGAGCTCTGTAAAACAACTCGTCATCGCATCATGTGATTAATTAGCTCATTCAATCGTGTTTTTTTTTTAACAATCAATTCAAATCTGATAATATCATTATTAAAATTAATAAAATTATAACCATATAAAAATATATTTAACTAAACGATAATTAACATATAATAATGAAAACAAATTATTTAATTAATTAAAAATAGATGTGCAACAGTTCACTAATTTTTAGTTTCTTAAAGATGATTTCTAGACGATTATTATTTTAAATTCTGCAAACAAAGTCTGATTCTATTGTTTGATACAAGTCTATTGTTTGATTCTACAAGTCGTGTGACGTCGCAGTTTTGGATTCCATTAGAAAAAATAACGTCTGTCCGAGATCCTGCAGTTCGTATAGACAATAAATTTGAGATTATCTGTCGCAAGTTTTCGTGGTGCAGCACTTATAAACACTATGAAGGTATAATTATGTAACGATTTACTACAGATACTTCAGTATGTCTTACTACTAATAGATGCAAAACCTTGTGGCAGGTAATCTCGAATCCTGCCCATATAGTGGTGTGTTATTACCAAGGCTATTACAAATAGCTATTCTTTATATGTCTATACTTATATATTATAAATCTGAAATTTGTTTAAAACATAAGAATGGCTAAATTGTATTTCCTGATTGTTTTCATTAGAGATTGTAACTTTCATTACGTCTGAAGAAACTGCATTGCCACAGCAACAAAGTTTGATTTATTTTAATTTTTAGAATTTTGTAGAAATTTTACAGCTATATTTGTTATTTAAGCCAGCAGCTTTTTGGACACATGATTTTCATTTTTTATTTGTCATATAGTCTCTCTAAATTTCTTGCTGTCTCATAGTCCTTCCATAGATTTGAGTCCTTCAGCTTGCTACTTTCAGCAGTTCACATCTGGCAATACTGTTCCTGGGGCTCTTCATTGGAGAGTGTACAGTATGCGATGGGTGCGATGTAAAAATGCAATGCTTCACAAATGCTTCTACCACGAAATTACCTTACAGCAAAAAAATAATAATAATGGACAACAAAAACAGACAGTCATTTAATAGATCCAGGATTACATTCCTCACCCAGTTTTTACTCACGGCCAATTATATGTTGCCTTCTCAAAGGTGAAAAGTTTTAATTGTGTCAAAGTTTTTGGACAAACTCAAACGCAAAATCCTGTATATAAAGAGGTTTTAATTGCAGCAGACTTTTATTAAAATATCTACAATATTTATAACCGCAAAAATTTGCGGGTTACAGCTAGTTTCATAATATAATAAAATAGAGAAATTTGATATTAAATATCTAAAATTCAAAAATTCATAAAAAATGTTATGAATAAGTTTCACATCTTTTATAATTTTGTTGAATTTTGGCTCAACTAAATAATGTAGTTTAAAATGCTTTTTTGTTTATTTTAAAAAAAAATGTAACTTTTGTCACTAATAAGTAGTTTGATTGAAAATGTCTTTAATAATGGCTCCAATATAGTATATTATATAAATATAATCAAAATTATCCAGTAGTTCTCAAAATATGAAGGAATATTGACATACACAATAATTTATTAATAAGCCAGCAGATGCATCAACTATCTATTTTTGTCCATGATAAAATTTGGATAGGAATGCTAACTTTTTGATAACTCAAAGATTCAAAAACTTTGCTATCAGATATTGATATTCATTAATTATTTAATTCAATATTAATATTGATGTCATAATTAATAGCAATGCCTAATTCATGTGAGAAATATGTTTTGCTATCTTACAGTAGCATGGCTTAGGTCAGAAACTGCAAGTACAATAGTCATTTATGAGATCTCTTATTTATTTATTATACTCATAGTATAGATCAGCATTTCCCAAACTTTTCTATGATGGAACACTTTGGTTATTTTGTAGTATAGGTAGATATTAATAAGCAAATAAATTAATTAAAACAAACATTTTTATCAAATTGTAATTATGTAAAATAAACTAGCAACTCCAGTTTAAATGTTAAAACAAATTGTAATTATGTAAAATAAACTAGCAACTCCAGTTTAAATTTGACAGGATATTTTAATTAAATCATATGAGACACTCATTAATTTTCATAATTTTTTACAGAACACTTGTACATCTTCCATGGAACATAGTTTAGGAAATGCTGGTATAGATAATTCTTGACTTTATAAGTTAATTTTGTTCCTGAAGTTTGCTTGTAAAGCAAGAACTTCAAACCAAGAATCAATATCCCATAGATATAATGTTAAAGTCAGAAGTTCTGTTCTCCGTAATGCAATTTGATCACAATAAAATTAAGCAAAGGCCAATAAAATCAATAGTTTATGATTAAACAATGATTTATCTATCTAAACAAATGAAAACATAACTTTTAAAACTAAGCAAATTATAACAATAATAAAAATTGTCATATAAATGCTAAAGAATTTACATAAATACAACCCCAGTCATGAAATGAGTTTGTATTTGAAATGCCTTTTTATTAATGTTTAGCATTTATTTACTGCAATTAATGTTTGTATTTTCAATTTTTTTATTACTTTGATTTTATTGTTTTTGCATTTCATTACATTTTATAAGTTGAAATACATTTAAATGGCATTATAAAAGTTTTCTTTATCCTAGATTGCAGTTATCTTTAAATATCTTTAGGATAAATTTAACTCATGATTTTTATCTGTGTCTTATTTAATCTCACTCACAAAGTTATCCTGGTCTTTTATTTAGTTCTCTGTTAATCAAATGTTGCTAATTGTCTCTGTCTCTGGCTATCTTAATAATAATATATCTCATAAGTCTGCAAAGCCCAAATGCTATAAATAAAATATGAATATACATTATTATATATACTTATTTCATGAATATATATATATATATATTGTGTGTGTATAATAAGAGAGATATTTGATTTCAAAATAAAATATTGTTCACTATCAACATGTTATTGTTCATTTCCTTATATTGTTTCTTTTTTTTTTTTATTTCTTTTTCTGGACCTAGAAATCCTAGTTGTTCTGTTTTCCTTACAGCATTTTGAAACATCATTATAAAGATCTTTTCATGCTGATTTCAGAATATATTCTGTTTATTAGATAGCTTTTGTGCAGTATCAATGTTCTACAAAAGTACAATAAAAAACTATGATTCAATTTTTGAGATTTATTGAAGTAGGCATATTTAATTATTCCAAATATTATGAATTTGATTGGTTTATTGAATATTTCACTATTATTACTATTCATCTATTGAAATCTGTTATTGAAAATTGGCTAAAAGTACCACCATTAATGATAAATGTCAAACTATGAGCAATGTGTGTGAGGAAGTTAACTCTGACCTGTCCTATTTTATTTTATTATGCTCTTTTATTATTATCATTATTTTCAATATTATCTAATGTATTATATTTTAGTTTAAGAGTTGACTTACTTCCACTTTCTCCATCTCAATATTTTGCAATCACGTGTTACGGATGGACATCTGTCTTCCAGACGAACTTTCTCGGGTAATGATGTCATCATCTAATCTAAATAAGTTTTACCACTGATCCAATATGAGAAAATAAGAATGATCCCGTATTGATGTTTTGTTCGATATATAAATGAATTGTAAAGAGGATGACATCAATGTTTTGTTCAGTATATAATTAAATTGTAAAGAGGATGACATGAATGAATACTTCTGTAAGCTAATCAATTTAAACTTGTTACATGTATTTATGTAAATGAAGCAACACGGGACTGTACGTCACTCAATATAAAAGCCAACGCAACCAACGACTCAACAAGGTGTTGTATCGACGTAAGGTTGGTTAAGTGACATTCGAATTCTTGTAAAGATCTACGATTGCTTGGAGTTTTGTATCAGTGGTGGAGGTACTAGAAGTTAAGTAGTATTTAAGGTTTATTTCTTGTGAATAATCGGATTTTTGGATATTTGAATTGAATTAAATAAGTTTCATTGTTTATTTGATTGTGGCTTTATTCTTGTTTTAATAAAGCTTTTATTAACACTTTTGTAAGAGTTTTGAGTCTAATAAATTTATATTTTTTGTTATTTAACTTGTTTTGAGAATTTATTCAATTTATTAGCATAAGTTTCTAACATGATTTTTGCCATTCTAGATCTAACACTTATTTGTTACTTATAGTTGTAAGTTTCCGGTTTGGTTTTACTGGTTAAACGTTAATTATTGTTAGATTGTTTTGTAGTTAATTATATTAAGTTAGAGTTTAGAAAAAAACCTGAACTCTGGATTGCAGAGTCGTTAGAACCATTAGGTTTAGTTGTAATTAATATTATTGATATTCATTAAAATTCATGACTTTGCATGTATATATAAATAATCCTATATTAATGCATGTTTGGACATACTGAATTAAAAATCATTGTTTTAACATCAAATTATAATATATTTTCAAAAATAATTAGAAGTAGATATTATGGGTGCAATAACATCTTTCACTTATAAAATAAGTTCACAAATTTTCAAGCTAATTCTAACTTCAAATATTCTATAATATGTATTCTATCTTTAATAATTGAGATAATTTGTAACTGCTATATGATTCTATAATTAATAAAAATGATCTTTCTCAGAATTTTTAGGTATTATCAGTATTGTTCATTATATCAAAAATATGAGCTACATAAAGAATTTTATAATGATTTTTCCCAAATGAAAATCTATGATAAAGTATCAGAATGCCCAATAGTATCAGCTCTGCTAGTTTATGTATATAAAATATTTTAAATATAAATTTTATATTTATTGAATGTATCTTAAAAATTTCAAATGAAATATTAAAAAAATAATTAAATGCTTAATTATAAGAATTTTTTTAAACTATGAAAAGTATTATCTATTAAAGAAATGCATTTTGGATTTACTTTAAATTAAGCAATAAAGTTTTCATTTTATTTTTACTGAATAACATAATTATTTAAATATTACAGATATTCTATTATAATAATAAAATATTAATATATTAATTAATTATATGTTCTACGCAAGCGTATTAAACGAATTTAATGTCATATACATGTGAAAGGGGAAGTTAAGGGAAGTAACGACTTGCTGAAGCAGATTTCTTCTACACTTTGCTAAAGCAGATTTCTTCTACAAACGCACGCGTGGAACGTAAACTCAATGACGTCATTTTCTTTGCGTTTGCGTTCACGTCAACGTCTTGCTGAAGCTCTCTAATAATGGCAAGCTGTTCATTTTGTCATAAAAAATAATTATAATCGATTATTGTTATATGTGAATATTAATAGAATAACGCTTTTGTAAAATAAATAAGTTATTATATTAAACAAAGTAAAAGATGATTAAATATAAAAATTAGGAGGACCATATGGAGACTATTGCGATCATAACATCCACCAATGAAATCCATTCATTTTGTGATGTTGAATTATTGGCAACCTTCACAGTCAAGATAGTTGGATTATCTGCATCTGTGATTATCTGTCATTAAAGCTAGATTGACAGTTGACACGATCAGAGTACACTCGGTCGGAGACAAACTCGGTCCGAGTTTTAAGTTCGTTTATACCAGGGATTCCCAACCTTTTTCTTGCATCGACCCCTTTTTAAAGAATAGTTTTTTCATCGACCCCCTTACATTTTTCTTTATAATATACAGCATACAACATAATCATAATACAAATAATTGCATATAAATAACCTAAAGTTAACAATTACACTAAGAATATGAATTACAGTAAAAGTTTTGAAAAAAATGGTTTATTAGATTTATGTTTTATTATATTTTGTACTATTATCAGTTTTAATTTTAAAAATATAAACAAGTTTTCAGAAACAAAATCACAGGTTCTAATTGCATAAAAGTTCGATATTAAAATTAATGTGATGGCTGCGCTTAATATATTGATGCAATTTTTTTTAATGTTTGGCATAAAATTGCTTAACTTAATTCTTAAATCACCTCGTTCAAAAATATTCAACCTGTTTCTTGTTTTTCGTAGTAAATTATTGACTTGACTAAAGCCTGTTTCCATCAGATAAGAAGAGGGAAAAGTCAATAATGCTGGTGCGGTAACAACTTTTATTTGGGGATATTTCTCCCGGATGACTTTTAAATTCCAAAACTTAGCATACCCATGTGTTTCAAATAAAACTTGTGCTTGAACATCCTCCTCCAATGCAATCAACTCTTCTTGTATCATAATATCAAAATTCGATATATCAAAGTGCTGCAGTTCTATGATCCATGCTGGTACATTCAAATTTTCAATGTTTTGGAAGCGAACATTAAAATCTTCTTCTAAATTTTATAAGTGGCTCGTATATAACAATATATCTTCTGAGAAAATGCAATCCTTTTCAATAACGGACAATCGCAAATTAAAAATTAATATATTTAAAAATATATTATTGGTTTTTAAAATATATTAAATAATTTTAGTGTATTTTTCCCCTTATATTTATTTCATATCATTTCTTCCTTACTACATTTTATAGCTTTATATCAATAAATAATTAATTATCAATTTTATTAATAATTTATGATTTCTTCCTTACTACATGATATAGTTTTATATCAATAATTATCAATTTTATTTATAAATTTTTTGTAATTAATCGGATCTTGATCTTGATTATGCCGATCAATCGCCGGTGCATATTCGGCTATCGACCCCAATAGACTTCTTGATCATCATTTGACCCCCCTTTAAAATTTCATCGACCCCCGGGGTCGATACCGACCCGCTGGGAACCCCTAGTTTATACGATCCAAGTGTACTCTTTCTGTAGTCTGAGGTGAAATGGCGGATCTCCTGCTGTAGCTGATATATTATTGCAGGAGCTAAACAGTCACATTGATAAACAGATTAGACGGAAGAAGAATTTATGGACTTGAGAATGGATCAACTTCATAACTTCCTCTTAATAAATGCTCAGGCGTGAGCAATTAGGCGCCTCTTCCAATTTTTTGCTTGAGGTGGAAAATGAAGGTAAAAATACATTCAAAACTATCTACGATTTACTAATACTTAGTTTGATGAATTTTTAAGACGCGTTAGTTCTAAAATTCCATCATTTGACACAAACATGAGAGCTTCGCTCTACCTACGCGATCGTATTTTACTGCATTCCGCCATCTTAAACTTCCAATCGGCTGCTACTCGGTCCGAATATTTTGGTTGCCGTCTGAGTTAACTCGATTCGGATGAAAAGGTCCGAGTATTGAAACATACGTCCAGAACACCAAACGTTTTGTATAACTCACCAATCAGATCGGAGGACAAGGCTCAACTATAACCTCCACATTAGAAGAAGTAAGTCGAGTAGCGTCCGAGTGGATGCGCGTGCACCATCCAAGTGAACTCCTGCCGAGTGTGCTCTGATCGTGTCAACCTAGCTTAAATCTCTTTAATTAAAATCGCTATGAAACATTGTTCGTATTTCTTCTTATAAATACAGTGGTACCTTGGTTAACGACGGTAATCGGTTCCAGGATTACTGTCGTTATCCAAGGCGCGATTCCCCATAGAATTTAATTGAAAATTGATTAATTCGTTCCGGCTCCTTCCCTCAACTATAGTAAGTATTAAAAATGCAGATAAAATTCATTTAAAAAGTCCTAAAAATATGGAAAGTATCATTTATTTTATTTGTTACAAAAAAATTAACATTAATGAATTGTTCATGAAAATAGTTTTTGATTATTAATCTTCACCAGAATGACAGTTGGGCTCACTTTGGAGTTTTGACAAACGAACCCGTAAACACTGATTAGTAGCTTATAGATTCAACGATTATTATACAGATAAGATTTGATTTTGCCTTACTGATTAGCAGTTTATAGATTCAACGATTATTATACAGATGAGATTTGATTTTGCCTTTATGGCGGAATGAACAGTGACACGCATTCGCTGATTTATTGTCTATATGAACTGTCCCATAAATACTGATTAGCAGCTTATAGATTCGACAAATGAATCCATAAACACTGATTAGCAGCTTATAGATTCAACGATTATTATACAGACGTAAACACTGATTAGCAGCTTATAGATTCAACAATTATTATACAGATGATAAATACTGATTAGCATCTTATAGATTCAACGATTATTATATAGATAAGATTTGATACTGATTAGCAGTTTATAGATTCAACGATTATTATACAGATGAGATTTGATTTTGCCTTTATGGCGGAATGAACAGTGACACGCATTCGCTGATTTATTGTCTATATGAACTGTTAAACAGTGACATGCACTCGCCGATTTATTATATATATGAACTCTAGGATCTTGAACAGAGTGAGTGACACGCACTCGCCGATTTATTGTCTATATGAATTGTAGGATCTCGGACAGACATATTTTTTCATCTAATGAAATCCGAAACTGCGACGTCACACCACTTGCAGGTATCATATGATGTATAACAAGGAAACAATAGAATCAGACTTTATAATAATCGTCTAGAAATCATCTTTAAGAAACTAAAAACTAGTGAAATGTTGCACGTCTATTTTTAATTAGTTAAATAATTTGTTTTCATTACTATATGTTAATTATCATTTAGTTAAATATATTTTTATATGGTTATTATTTCATTAATTTTAATAATGATATTGTCGGATTTGAATTGATTGTGATAAAAAAAAATAATGATTAACAACTGAGCTAACGAATCACGTGATGCGATGACAAGGTGCTTTACAGAGCTCTATTTTGTCAAAGTTCACATAATCAGAAGTTGTTAACCAAAGCCTGCATTGTTAACTATGGTTTACAGAGCTCTATTTTATCGAAGTTCACATAATGAGAAATCGTTAACCGAAGCCTGCATCGTTAATCGAGAACTTTTTTCTTACAATCACTCGTTGTTAACCAAGCACGTCGTTATCCGAGGCCGTCGTTAACCAAGGTACCACTGTATTTCCGATCCAACATTTTCCCTTCCTCGATTTTGTTTCAGTTTCCTCATTTACTGCAGCTGTTAATAACATTTCGTAAATAATGAGTGCCTTTCGTTACTTAGCGTTCATTTTGTTTTACACGAAATGAATCATGGGATCAGCACTAAGAATCTTGGGGAAAGAGAAGCTTACCGCAACAGAAAAAATGTTCAGAACCAATGATTTAACTCTTTGCGTTCGGCCTCGTTCTCGCAATGCTCTGACATTGTCTATATAGCAACCAAACTTTTGTTTAACATTTGAAATATATACTACATTAACTTTTTTTTAAAGATATTTTGAAGATTGAGTTCGATGGTATTATTATTACAGTAAAACCTCGATTTTATGGACTTCGGATTTTAAGGATACCATCCCAAAAAATAAAAATAAATAATATTAATACAATATTTGCATAAACTGTCTATAGCAGGGGTGGACAAACCGCGGCCATTAGATCATATAGAACAGGGGTGGGCAAACCGCGGCCCGCGGGCCGCATGCGGCCCTCGGAACTACTCAGTGCGGCCCTCCAACCAATAGCTATAATGCCAAAAATTACATAAAATGAAAACATTATTGCATTGTCATATTTCTTACAAAAATAATTTGTATTTCACGGTGTTTGTATTTTAATATTTGTGTTTTTAATTATTGTTAAAAATTTAAAATGACGGAGAGGTGTTGTATCAACGTAAGGTTGGCTAATTCATTGGACATTGGAATTCTTGTAAAGGTCTACGATTGTTTGAAGTTTGTATCAGTGATGGAGGTAATAGATTTAATTAGTATTTAAGATTTGTTCTTGTGAATAGTTGTTTTGATATTTGAATTGGATTAATCAAGTTTTGTTAGTTAACTGATTGTTGCTTTATTATAGTTCCAATAAAGCATTTGTTAACACTTTTTGTAAGTGTTTTGGAGTCTAATAAATTTATATTTTTATTATCTAACTTGTTTTGAGAAATTCAATTTATTAGCATAAGTTTCTAACATCATTGTTCGTTCTAGTTCTAACACTTAATTGGTGCTTGTAGTTGTAAGTTTCAATTTCCGGTTTCCAGTTTTATTTCGTTGGTTAGACGTTACCTTGTTGTTTAGATTGTTGTGAAGTTAATTAGTTTTAAGTTAGAAATTAATTAAGGACCTGAGCTCAGGCCGAACTCTGGAATTTGCAGAGTCATTAACTGTTAGGTTAGTTTGTAATTAGTATTGTTGATATTCGTTAGAATTCGCGACTTTGTAATTGGCGCCCGAACAGGGACTAAATGACAGCAACTATGTTTGATAAACAAACAACTTCCTTTTTGGAAAAAGAGAGCGTTTACATTACAATTCTGACAATGTCAGTCGGAAAGATAAATACCTTTATCAATACAAAAATATCTCCTTTAAATTTTACCTTGTTACTGTTCTTTCAACCAGTTTTCTTATATGTTATGGATTTCAGTCTTTTCTTCTTAATGTTGAGTGATGATGATTCTTATCTTGTTTGTTAACAATATTTATTATTACGAGGATCATTCAATTATAAACTGGAATATTTCAATACAGATTTATTGGTGATTTATAAAAAATACAAATTGAATGCCTTAGTTTTCTATAGTTTCCTTCAACAAAAATACATTTTCTCCATTGGATAGGAAGCTTTTTAATCCCCCTTCGTGGAAAAAAAAAGATAGCTGCCCCAGTAGCCAATTGCGCACGTACTGTTCAACCGCAGCATTGTTTTCAAATCTTTCCCCTCCTAATGCCTCCTTCAGTGGACCAAACAGATAGAAGTCACAGGGGGACAAGTCTGGACTGTAAGGTGGATGTTCAAGAGGTTGCCAGTGTAATTTAATGAGTTTATCACGAGTTAGAGTTGCTGTATGTGGCCGCGCATTGTCGTGCAGGAGGAGGACATAGCGAATCAGTGCCAGCGTCGTTTGTTGCAATAAGCAGTGTTGGACTCATCCAGAAGCTGGCAGTAGTAGGCTGCAGTCATTGTCCGTCGATCATGTTGGAAGTCAATCAGCAGTATACCTTTTGAGTCCCAAAGCACAGTAGCCAAAACTTTTCCGGCTGACAGCCGAGTCTTAGTCTTGATCAGTGCCTCCACTCCATACTCGTCCTCTTGTTCTCTGGGATATAGTGATGGACCCATGTTTGTCGCAGGTCATGATATGGTCCAGAAAATCTTATCCTCCTTGTTCAAAGCGATTCAGAAGTTGTTGACAAATAGATGTCTTTCCGCACATTCTTTTGTGCCTCATTGAGAAGACATGGAACCCACCTTGCCAATATTTTTCTGTATCCAAGTGTGTTTGATACAATGGTATCAGTGATGTAACCAGCATTTTTTTTTGGTTGGGCCAAGGGTGGGCCACACTGATGTGAAAGAACATTATCCCGTATGCGCTTTATTAAATCGTATTTATGTAACAGAAAGCTTGATGATCGGTTAAGCAATTTAGCAATCATGTTCATCTAGAGAAAAATCACAAAAACTCTTGATTTGGATGTAATCGATCGTTTTGCATCATTAAGTAAAAATCACCGCGTAATTTTGTATTGAGCTGATATCAAATAAATACTTATATTTACCAGTATTTTGAAACTTTATTTATTCTTTCCAGCTAATCGCATTAATTAAGTACTGCATAAAATATGCAAAGGACGCATTTTTCACAGCTTCTAAATAAAATTTTTTATCGCTTTTAGCGTGAAATTATGTAGGCTTAAATTATGCTTGTGGTTTTTTATTTTCATTTTTATGGAATACAGGGCGTCTTGGATTATGAGATGTTTAATGTATTTGGTTGTAAATTTTAATTTTTACAAAACTCAAGGCGTCTTGGATTATGTGGAGTTGAACTCTTGCGGTTTTCAATTTTACGTTTCGGGTTATATGTTCAGGGTGGGCCAGAACATGGGCCAAAACTTTCAATGCATGGGCCATGGCCCACCCGGGCCCACCCGTAGTTACGTCCCTGAATGGTATGGACACTTCTAATACTTATACCCACCTCTGATGCAATCTTGGTGACAGTAATTCAGCAATCGCCTTCCAGAAGCTCATGCACAACCTGAATATTATCTTCATTGACACTGGTTTCTGGATGCCGTTTATGGCTTTGATTTTCCACTTTATCACAACCATTTTGAAACTTCTGGGCCCAATCAAACACTTGGGTTTTACTCAGAGTAGCATTACCAAACTGTGCTTGGAGTCTCTTCAAAATTTCACTCGATTTTACACCTTCATTGGTGAGAAAACAAATAATAACACGTTGCGCAACGACACTGGTATTTTTTGTTCACTCATGACGATACTGAAATGGCGGATGTCAGTGCGAGGGCTGTATTCTCCTGCCACCGATTCCCTGGTGCGCTGTGCTGCTCGAGTCATTATGTGAGTCAAATGAACAAAATTCCGGTTTATATTTGAATGATCCTCATATTGTCCTTTGGAATTTTTCCTCTGAGAGCCACTTAATTATTTTGAAGAAAGACAATTGTATGACTTTTCTCTGCTCTGAGTTTCTTGGGCCCAACTTTTTCTTTCTCTCAGTTTTCTGCCCCAACTATATTTCTTTCTTAGAGTTTCTGACTTGACTGCATAGGAGACATTTCACCTGATCATGAATATATATATTTTCTTTCCCAGAAAAATAAACTTTCTTTTGTTTTTATGGTTTAACAAAAGCAATCACATTATCTTATTGTTTTGTAGAGGGCAATCTTGGATTATGTGGAGTTGAACTCTTACAGTTTTCAATTTTACGTTTCGGGTTATATGTTCAGGGTGGGCCAGAACATGTGCCAAAACTTTCAATGCATCATTGTATCATTTCATCATTGTTTGATGAAATCCAACCCTCTATTTTTATAAACATCTCCAATTTTTTAATTGGAATTTAATTTATTTTTTTCAATTCAAAAATTATTATAATTAAAATAATTTATTAATTTGCTGGACTCCACAATTATTTTAAATTATATTTGTAAAAATCACATACAAATATATCAAATTGCTAATTATTTTATGAAAACATGCTAATATAGCCATTCCCAAACTTATGTAATACTTGTTTATGTAAATTAAACTTTTTGTAAAATATTTTTTACAGTTTTTAAAATTTTTTCAGATATATAACAAAAATAACTACTGCATTTGTAGGTAACAAGTTCAAATATGCTAGCTTACATTATTAAAACTTCATATTGCTTGATTTAATTATGTTCTTGTGTATTATTTGTTGATATTAAATATCATATTAATATGGTAAGATCATTCTATATTGCATTATTTCATTTTCAGTCATGGAACAATATGATGCTATAACATTGTATAAGTGCAATTATTATAATCACTTAAACCTGGGGGTTTTTTACTCCAGAATTTTGTTAAAAGTTATTTTTCTGACTTATATAAAATTTGATTTATATAAAGATCAGAAAAACATAACCTTTACATAAGTTGAGAATGGCCATAATCTGCTGTCAAAACACCCTATATAAAACACAATTTTATAAACATATATGATATTTAATATTACCAATAATAATTTTTAGCTTATACCAGAAATTTTTCATGAATATAATTATTGACATTTTAATTTTGCTTTAAAAATTTCTTTATAGACATAATTTAGTTTTGTAATTTATTATAAAGAATTAAATGCAATTTGAAATTTTTATAATACAGTGAAACCCCGCTCGTGCGTTCCCGTATCGTACGACTTTCATGTGAACTTCGTTGATTATGTTGATAATACAGTGAAACCCCACTCGTGCGTTCCCGTATCGTACGACTTTCCCGCTGCTCGTGCGTTCCCGTATCATACGACTTTCCCGCTTTAAACGTCTATTTTTGAAGTCCCAACATATTCTTATACATGCAATGTAAAACTTTCCCTTTTCCTACGTTTTAATTATATAACGTTTTTATTATGACGTCATCAGAGTATACATGCAATGTAAATTTTGCATCTTCCTACGTTTTAATTATATAACTTTTTTATTATGACGTCATCAGAGCTTCCTTCTTCGTGTGTTTCCCCGCTCGTTCGACTTTTCGGGCCGGTCCCCGAAAAGTTTCAAAATCGGGGCACTATAATATTCATATTTGAGAAAAAATTTGTAAATCTGGAAATAGTTAAGTGGGATGATTTTGCATTCTCTCAAACTGAAAATAAAATGGTATTTAAATATTATTATTTATAATAGAGTATTTATATAATAAATATTTTTTACACTATATTATTTTAATGAAAATTAATTTTATTCTTTATTTAATAAATGAATAAGTGATTAAATTATTTTTTAATATAACAAACTTATTTATAAAAAAATATTTTATAGAGTTTGTGAATTGTTAGAAGGAAAAGGAGTAGGAAAGAATGGAAGATTTCAAGCAAAAGTTAATAATCTTTCTAAAAGATCTAAAGCAGAAGAATTATTGAAAAATGCAGTAGATTATAAAAACTAATGTTAAGATAATTTTATTATTTATTTATTAAA
>AYEL01088479.1:0-15534 GCA_000484575.1 Olivierus martensii
GAAATTTGAATCGATGTCATCTTTCAGATGTATAAACACGCCTACCAAATTTTGTTTATCTAACACAAGTCTTTCTTGGTGTTGGGATTTTTTTTTCCGTCAGTGTATAATGCCATGCCTTAATTTTGAATAATAAAAATAATAAGTATCTTCAGTTTTTTTTTTATTTATAAAAATTATCAAATTAATATAAAAATCAAGATTAAAACTGACTTGTGAGTATTTTTGGACAATAGATGACGTTACTATTCCAGTCTAACAAGACGAGGCGAATCATACCCTGTTACAATCAGGATGCCTCAACGATAGGGTTCCCAATTAATCTGCAGAAGGATTAGTCAGATTGTATGAGACAGGGATTAACGAACCGGCTTCGGACTTTATGTACAAATTTTCCATAGGATGGGACCTTAAAATATTTATCTAAAAGTTTTATCAAAATGTTTAAATATTTTTTAAATTAAGGAATACAGAACATTCATTTTCTTATTTTAAGATAAATATAATGCTGTAACTGGATTAAAATAAAGATTTGTCCTCCTGTGTTCTTTAACAATTTGTAGGTTTACTGCAGACATAATACTGTAACATGTGAATTTAAAATTAACAAAATAAACTTAAAAAAAATCTATATTTTCAAGAGAATGGAATCAACTACAATATTTTCTTGTTAAATCTGATTATGCTGATAAAGACCTGTTAGGCAAATAGAGGACCTGCAACTAAACAGTTTGATTAGGACTCTTTAATTCCAACTCTGATAGATGGATTATGAATTGTTCATCAAGTGTTTGTAGAAACCATCTTTGGTAGAAACAATTCATCAGTATCGTAAGTCTAATTATTATGTTGCTGGAATGTTATCTAGCCTTCTGCCAGAAAACTTTTCCACGTAATTAAACATTAAACTATAATAATTAAATAATAGATAGCAACAACCTTAAAATTTTATTGCTAATTCTAAATTCAAAAAAAAAAAAAATTATTTGAAAAATGATCGGCTGGTATTCGTATACTGTATTTGTTATTTTATTTTTTTTTTTTTTGATATAAATACTATAAAAAATTAATTTGTTATTTTTTTTTTTTTTGATATAAATAATAATATCATGTACAATGTTTTTCAAAATGATAAACATTTACCTAAATTTAATTATTATTTAATATGCCAAAATAAACTCTACAATAATTAGCAATTTTATCATCTATTAATTTTAACATAAACCAACAATTGACTAAAACGAGTAATTTGTTAATTTAATGATAGGAGCAAAATAGTAGTATAATATTAGTGTATTAAAAAACAAAAATAACATAGTGCACAGAATTTAGATTTAAAAATAAAAAAATAGAATTTATTTAGAAATAAAACTAAAACTTTTATTTCTTTTTTATTTAATACAATACTTTCATAATTTTTTAAAATCAAAACTGTACAGAATTTGTTTACAAATACAATAAAATTTATTATTTTATAAATTTATCACGAATTCCAAAGTACAGTTATAGTAAAATTATATTGATTTAAATACCAAAGTTTTGAAGTTAAAAGAAACTAAATATAGTATTAAAATATCTAAAGTACACTCAAATTTCCTAAATTGTATTTGTTTTATTTAAAAAAGATCAACAGTTAGAGTAAGTTGTCATTTAGTATGAAAAACTGGTAGTGATAAGAAATATAATTAGAGCAATTCAATGTGTTTTTGTTATAAGCTTTTATCTATTATTAATTCAAATTTGATTATAAATAAATAAAGTAATAAATATTACAAAAATTACAAATAAATGAATTAGAATATACATCAAGTTGGGCGGATTTATTATTAAATTTAGATATTTTTTAATTGAATATAATTTTTTGAGATTCATAATCAATTGTTAGTGCTATTAGTTCCAAAAATTTAGAAACTAACGTCACATAATTACGCATTTTATTATATCGCGTAACATGATGTCCACCACAGAATTTGATAACTCGCCTTACAACGTATAAAAACAAATCTATTTACAAAAGAATAACAATCTTACTTTTTATTCAGAACCTAATAAGCTATCATTTACTCAGAAAAATCCATCATGATGATGTGCATTAAATAAAAAATATTAATTTTCAATATTATTTCTTTCTTACTATATTATTAGTCCAGTTATTATTTTTTTATAATTGTTAGTCGTGAAAATAATTTTAAGATTTCACACGGGATTTTTTAAGTGTTAAATGTACAGGGGTAGTGAAAGGAAAACTAAGCATAGGATCTTGACAAAAATTTTGGAGTGGATGCATATTATATAGAGCTATCCAGTCCAATAGCTGTAATTTTTCCACCTGAAGCAACGTTCTGCTGAGATTTTGAATGATTCGGCGGGAATCCGCCGGATGGCCGCGTGGTAAAGCTGTGGCTTATTATCCTAAAGGATCCGGGCCCACTCCTCCAATTTCAGAAGGGGTGCGGGCCTGGCTCGTTGAACTTCATCCTTCAACTATCTGGTTGACCCCATCATGAGTGTTGGCCAGCCTGTGATGAGCTCTATAAGTAGCCGGCGCCAGATAAAAATATCTCACAAGGCTACGGCGGCTTAATTAACCTAAGGAATGACAGGCTTAGGTCTTGTGCGTTCGTAGAGATATGGGTAAGGATGGGAGAATAATAGTTTTTCCCGATTAAAAACAACTCGGAGTCAACTTAGAACAAATCAAAGATTTATTAAAGGTAAGAGAGAGATTTTACAACATTTTGGTCTTAGAATGCACCCATACCAAGATGAGGTTCTCTGATGAAAAGCTAGAATTCGTTTTATGTAAATTTCTTTAAATAACAGGAATACATAATAGTGCTCCTAAAATCATATTTCTAATTGTTTATTTTTATTCATAATTGCTGGGTAATTTTTACTCCTCCTGGAACTTTTACTGTACTTTAGTAAGGCCATCTGCTATCATTAGTGAATTTTCTTTATATTTTTTCAAACTTTTTTATTTAATAATTGTAAATTATTAGAGGGAAGTAATATTAATGAATTAAAATTTTTGTGCATATAATTGATGATAACTTTAAAAAAATCATTCCTTATCCAACATTTTTTGTTAGAATTCTATTCAATTACTTGATTTCATTTAATATTTTGGAAATATTTTTTTATTTCAAAATTTTTAATTTTTAGTTTGATTTTCTTATCATATATAAGAAAAATATAAAATTTAAAAAATATCTAAATGAATTTTTGTAAAACATCTGTATATTTATTGCTCTTTACTATCCTATAGTCATCAATCACTTGATCTTGAAGTAATGTTACTGTTGAGTCATGATTTGAACTACATGTATACTAGAACAAAGAATCAATAGTAAATGGTTTATAAATTAAAATAAATGCAATTATAAATTAAAGAATATAGCAGATCTGTCAAAAAGTGGATTTAAAACAGACATAAATAGTAAAAGCAAAAATATATCCACTAGAGATTTCAGAAAATCCTATAAAGTTAAGATATGAGATATCAGAGTAGAAAACCAAAAATGAAAATGTGTTTCAATCTGCACATTACTATACTTTAAATAAAAATTTACCAACTAAGATCACAATACACACATCATTCAGGTGATTGCAGATATATAAAAAAATAACAATTTTCATAACATACAAGTAAAACATTACTAAAGTTCGTGAAGATTTAAAATTTCATCCTAGAATTCTATCCTAAATTTCATCCTATGAACAAATTGGACAACGAAACTTTCACAAAAGATTTTTATGTTTGGACAACGAACACATATTCAGATAATGAACACCTCACAGAATAAACTGTGGGACCTGCGGACTGATGGAATGACAGGCTTAGATTTTTTCACATCCGTGGACTTATGGGTAAGGATGGGAGAACAGTGGTTTTTCCAATTAAAATGAATTCAGAGATAACTTAAAGCAAATCAAAGATTTATTAAAGGAAATAAGAGAGAAATGCAATTTTTTGATCTTAGAATGGCACCCATACTAGGTTGAGGTCAATAGGCTTGGGGATCTGTACAACGATAATGTTATTAATCACTTCCAAAAAATCCTGAGAGAGAAAAGCAATCAACATTGGACAGATTCTTTAATGTTCCACAAACAGAAAATAGACATGATAGATGAAAATGCAAGACTGTATGTATATATTATTGTTATTACATATGAGTAAAACATAGTAAGAAATTATATAATTATTGTTATTTTTTTTATTGGGTCTCCAGAATGGATTAATCAAATTCTCATAAAAATCTATGGTAAATCGATGATTGGTTAAAGAACAATTTGGGTAATGAATATTGTCTTTGAATGAATTATGTTTTTGTTTACTGATCATCTACTGTAATAAATAATTTTCTTCTTTCATATCTATTTGCTACAAATTAAATTGACATTGGATAGATTCTTTAACGGAAAATAAACGTAATAGATTAAAATGGAAGACTATGTATGTATATATTATGAATATTATATAATTATTAAACGTAGTAAGAAATTATATAATTATTTATTTATTTTTTTAGATCCCAGAACGAATTAATCAAATTCCCATAAAACCTATGGTAAATCGATGATCGGTTAACGAAAAATTCGGATAACGAACATTATCTTAGAACGGATTATGTTCATTGACCGATCACCCACTGTATCCCATGAGGATATGGCGACTCAACCAAAACTAACTAACTAAAAATCCTGCGGGATCCGAAAGGTTGTTTCGGTAAATTTCAGGAATAATGGGCGAAAAACTAAACATAGAATCTTTACGAAATTTTTGGCATAAACAGGACCGTTCTTGCCTGGAGTGCAAAAGGAGCCACCTCATCTGGGCGGCTCAGACTGTTTATTATAGCCTATATAAAATTTTGACTATTAAGAACAATAATCAAAACTTTTTTTGATGATTATTAACCTTTTAGACAAACAGAATTCAATCAAATTAATTTTATATGTAATCTTTGTAACACTACTCTTATACAAGAATAAACTATCTTTATATACAGCCCAAAATAGCATATAATATTTAGCCATATGTATTGGATTAAATTCGTGTAGGTAATTAATGGTCGATATTTATCAACTATAACATCATTATTACAAATACTATACAGCCAGTCAGTTTTGATTTCAAATATATATATTTTATAAAACAAACATATATAAAATATAAGCAAAGGTGACAACTTATTATTTATTAATAATGGTTTCATTGTTGAATAAATATAAAATTTAAATACCGTTTCATTTGGTGCAATTGTTTCTCAAATATTTACGTGTGTTTTTCTATAGATTTCATTAACAGAACTGATAGTTATTAAAGTTGTGATTTTGTACTTGTGATTAATGGCTATAGTTAATTATTATAGGTGTTTATCTTATAAATCAATTAATCAATGTAAGTTTTACTTATAATCTATTTAGGAATAACTAAAGAAAAACCAAAAGGCAGTCTTATTATCAAGAAAAAAGAAATTAAAAGAAAGGAATGAACTAACAAATAAGTGGAGCTTTAACAAAGTTTTTGGCGTCGGCCGGATGGCCGCGTGGTAAAGCTTTGGCTTACCACCCTCGAGGATCCGGGTTCAAATCCGGGTCTCACACCTCCAATTTTTCAGGAGGGGTCCGGGCCCGGCCTGTTGAACCCCATCTTCAACCATCCAGTTGACCCCATCATGGGTGCTGGCCAGCCTCTGATGGGAGCTATAAATGGCCGCCACCAGATACAGAATATCCCATGAGGATATGGCGGCGTAATAAAACTAACCTAACAAAGTTTTTGGATTCTTCAAAAATATCTTTCTGTGGCAAGTACATCAGCTAGTTTACTGAAATTGTTCCTGAAGAACCTCAACCATCACTGGAGATTCCAGAGATTTATTGATTGCTTTGTCTCCTAGTTCTGTAAAGGGGCAAGTGCAACAGCAAGATGACACATTATCTTCATCATCCTCTTCTTCAGCATCATCTAAAGATCTTAATGAAGCGGAACCCTCAAATTCTTCTTTAGTGCTGGCAGATCCAGGAATATGACTTGATTCAATTGATAATCGACTTTTAGAAATTTTAGTGTAGAAAGGACAAGTGCAATTTTGCGATAATGTTAGTTTCTCTTTAGATGAGATAAAAGATTTTCAATAACATATTTTGATAGAATTCTAGAAAATAGTGAAAAAATTGACTAGTTTATTAAATTGAATGAAGTTATTTTATTTTTTCTGCAAATTATTTAGAAAATTATTATTAAGTTGACTCGTAGCGGTTATTAAGACTGGCAACATGCAGAAACGTATTTTGTGCAACACAAAAGCAATACAATATTGAACACTCAAAAATGTTGAGCATATTGAATGCTGTAAAATATGATATGAATTAAAATTTCGAATACAAAAGAACTGAATAATAGATAAAGATCTTGAAATGGAAACAAAACGATGGCGCGCTATTATTGAAAGAATGATAGCCATTGTTTAATTTTTATCTGGTCAGGGTTTGGCATTTTGCGGCGAATCCATCTCAACAATAGAAACTTTATGAAAGCTGTAGAAATATCAACTAACAAGTAAGTTTGATCCGATAACAGAAGAACAGGTAAGAAATGTAGTAATCAAAAAAAGTCATATGCCACATTATTTGGGGGTACGTTTTCAAAATGAAATCGTTGAGCAGCAGCTGTAATAGAAAAATTAACTACTATAAAAAGTTCGAAATATTTTTGTTATTCTTAATTGAACCCCAAATTTAAGCCACGACGAACAAATCACGTCCGATATGTGAATTACACGAAAAATAATGTGAAAATAGAAGAATATTTTCTTGATTTTTTCCCCAATAGTTGATACCGCTGGCGAAGGTTTATTTAACTACCTTAATAATGAATTGTTATCAAAATTTAGCCTTGATATGTAAAATATCCGTGAACAAGGCTATGACAATGGAGCCAACATGAGTGGTAAACATATAGGACTTCAAAGGAGAATTTTAAATACTAGAAATTACTCGCTCATATAAATGAGCAGAAATAAAATCTTGTGATTTAATCTTATAATACTGTATATAACGACGAAATACACCTCCATACTCGTGTAGGGAACACGGAGGAAGAGATCTCTTATCTCCGTGGTAGGGAATCGTAAAACGGCATCCATTATTACGTTACAGCGCCCTCTGCAGATTTTGTCTTTTTTGAGGAACTATAATTTCAATTTAATTTTTATTCTTTAATTTTTAATTTATTAATAACAACAAATAATTTTGGCTGTCTCAGATATCCAAAAATTAGACCTTTTTAAAGGTACCTTATTTAAATTTATTAATAACAACAAATAATTTTGGCTGTCGCAGATATCCGAAAATTAGACCTTTCTAAGGTCTAATTTTCTCTATAAACTCGTATTTATAGAAATCGGTACAGTAGTTCATCCGAAAAAGGGACATCAGCCAGCCACGTTTGATTTTCAACATGAAAGTTTACTGTTTATTCAAAAACATTAATATTTTAAATGAAAAAATCTAAAAAATAGTTTTAAATGATTAATTTGAGTGTTTTCATTGTATCTCCCAAAATTTCTCAATATCTGGTACAATTTGGATTATATTTGGCATAGTAATTCCTATAGATAACTTCCCCTCAATGGATACTATGTAATTGATGGGGATATTCCAGTACCTACATCTCTGATGGGGCATCAGCTATCAGGTGGTGGATGGAATTCAACAAACAATACATAAAGAACAATTAAAATAATAATTCATATAAGATAATGAAAAAAACTTCATAAGTTTTAATGAGAAAATTTTAATATTTATGCAGTGAAATTTTTGAAAGATGCTAAATATTAATTGATACTTTTTATATTTTAATTCAAGAGGAACAATCATTGATGACAAGTCAGAATTTTGCAAATAAAATTGAATTAAAAGATCTCATTGAAACAATTTTAATAAATTAGTTCATTTTTATCAAACAAATTATATAATAAAATGTTTTTTATACCAAAAGCACTTTTGGATTTGCAGCCATCATCAGTGGATATTATAAAAAAATATTTACAACATTACAAAATAGAGCTATTTAAAATTTACAAATTATATTTAATTACAAAATAAAATAGTACCTTTGTGTAATATGTTACTGTGTTACATACAATAACATGGTACAGGTTTTTTTTAAATTTAAAATAAATCCCATTTAAATTTAATTTCCTTTAAATTTGGAATAAACTAAGGAAGAGAAAATTTAAATGCTGTATAGTTTGACACTGTAATGCATAAATGCCTCGGAGAAGAAACAGAATTTTTTGGTTTTTGTCAAATTCAGTTTCCTGAATATTATTATTTTCATTATATAATCTTAGCCAGTTATATAAATATAGATCTCTAAATATTAGATGTCAGAGAACTTTTATATAAATTCTGTGAAAGTAAACACATACAGAGAAATGTTTTATGCGTGTGTATGGACGAGTTCCTAATCTCAACAGACTAATCACTGATGAGTGATCAGGACCAATCAGCAAGAAACTTGTCTGATTAACTCAACACTGATTGGCTTGATCACTCATCACTGATTAGTCTGTTGAGATTTGGAACTCGCCCTATGTGTATACTTTCGAAAGTATTACTATCGCCATCTTTGTATGATTTATTATTATTATTATTATTATTATTATTAAATTATTTGAATTTAATATAATTAATGGAATTTAATATAATAATTTAAAGAAGCAGTAAGAACAATTCGAAAAATGGAAAAAAAAAATTGAAGCGTAAAATACGCGTATGATTAATTAGCAGTCCTGAAATTTGCGTTTATTTTGTCACTATTATTTGTGTATTTACTTATTTTATTGAAACTACAATTAAATATAATTTTTCTTAAAATTATGTATGGGAAATTAACATTTAGTAATTATTAACTATATTAATTATTAACACAGTATCAAAAATAAAACTATATTAGTTAAGATTGTTCAGCCGGTGGCCCCATAGCCGAGTGGTAACGGCTGTCGGCGTGCCACGCAGGAGGATCCGGGTCTGGTCCCGTATTTTTTCGGGGTACTGGGTCCGGTCCGGTGACTCCACGGGTGTGGGTGCAGCCCGTGGTTGGAACTGGCCCTGCCCCCTTAATCTCCCTGATTGGAAAGGGGGCATAAAATATGCAAAAAAAAAAAAATTATTATTCAGCCCGAAAAACTTTCCAGGCTGAACAATTTCAACACAACGCCATCTGTTGAATAAGTTGTTAAATTTTGTCGATTATAGAATTATTCCCTATTTATTTAAAATACTCAGTTTAAAAAAATATTGAGTAATCTAATTATTTAATTCGGAATGTAAGATAGATCTGTATCAGGAATGGTATTTATAGCTTTTATCATTTAGAAGATTATTCCGTACAAACAAACAAACAAAAAAACTCAAATATACACAATCGAAAATATAAGATTTTGTTATAAATTATAACGTTTAATTTTTGTTCTCTTGTTTTTAATAGAAATGAAAACATCTATTATTTTTTTAATGATTAAAAACGTTTGTATGGTTTTTTGTAATAAAGTATTTTAGTCTTGATGAATATGAAAACCTGTTATAAGTTTTAAGAGGCCCCCTCTACTGAGAACATATAAGTTAGGGCCATTGCTGCTTTAAACCCAGTCCTGAATAGAGTCCAGCTTTTTGATGCTATTAGTCACAACTAATATTTACATTAAAAGGTAAACGATACCCTTTTTTGTAATTGAAAAAATTCTCTACGAAATGTAAAAATTATATTTGTTTGATTCTGTCGATACTGCCAAGCATTAATATTCAGTAAATATCGAAATAAAAAATTATGAACCTTTTTTTCTACAAGAATGAGTCTAGTACAGACTATATGCAAGATTTTAGGAGGATTTGTTTTACACTTTGAATTTAAATGATCTCTTTGTTCATACAACTTATTACGTGAGTAAAAGATTCATCAAATAATATCTAATGAAAATATTTACTCAAACTTTATAAGGTTTTTGAAGTGAATTCTCATTCACACTGAGAGAAATATTTGCTCCAGACTTCACAAGTAAAAGGAAATAATTCTTTCTAATCATTCCTCCCGTTGACTTAGCATGAAAGAAAAATCGAATTAATTCAATAATTAACGCTATAAAAGAAGCATTCCATTTGGAATCTTGATGAGAAAGTTTCATAAACATAGTTTATTGAAAATCATTGTAATTTCAAAATTTAGTATATATGAATATTTTGTTTAATTTTTCAAAATTTTATGTTGATATCCAAGTCTTCGCTGGGTAAAATATACATAATTATCTTAATTTTAAAATTATGCATTTTTTTAAATTTAGGAAAACGAATACTATTTCCTTTATAATTTTTTGTGATCAAATTTATCAACAAAATATTTTATAATCCCTCTTATCCAATCTTGTTTTAACCAACCACATTTTCGTCGAGCTATGAACAGGAAAAAAAGTCATTCGGAAGAAAAAGTGCTCGAAATTATAATGAGATATATCGAATATCAAGATAATTCAGTTACTATTTAAATAATTCCTATTAAAAATTGGCGTGATTTTGCTTCAAAAAATGAATTTAAGTTATAATGGGAAGTGAAAATTACTGATTTTTTTTATCTAAGTAAATGCTAATTAAATAAAATTTATAGATTATAGATTGTGAATCAAATAAATAAAATATTTATATCTTATAAATGGTATTTTGTAAGTGTTTTCGGATTAACCGGTCATTCTTTTATCCCCGTAGAGACCGGTTAACTACTGTATTCTAATTTTAAACATTGATTATTGAGCACCAATCACTTAAGATCATCAAATTTTGCTATTAAAATCGAAAAATAAATTTATCTTGGGAAAAATAAAAACAAATCTTGCTTAATAATAATTTTATTAGAAAACTGTAGATAATTTGCTATCTTTTATAAGTATCGTATGATGATGAATCTAGGAGAAACGAAATACCATTTAAATAGTGATTGAAAGAGGAAATGAAATCCAAAACTATACTCAAGGGGCAATGCCCGATTACTCATTAAGCAGAGCAGGCACGTGTTGTGGGCCCCGGAGGTCAGAAGGCCTCTGACAAATGCAATGTTCAATGTGTAAAGACGAGATCATTTTGTAAACTTTCATAAAAGGAAATCCATGTGCCGGAATCATCTAAATACATTCAATTTATCATGCATTGAAAATTACATTAAAAATTTTAATATAAAAGATCTAATTGCTTAAAAATTCTCTTTCATGTTCAGATGTTGAAAAGGTGGATTCTTAAAAGAATTTGAATAATTTTCCCACGATAATATAAATAAAACATTGTCTTCATAATAATTTTTTATACTTTAATTATTTTTTATTTTTTTATAAATTAAGAGGGAACTCGTGAATCCATGTACTTAGAGGCTTCGGAGGATCTTATTCTGCACTTTCAAGTGAAATTTCGTGTCAGTTACAACATAGATCTGATGAAGCATCAAAATAATCACTTGATTTTCAAATTGATCAGAAATGTCAGGAATTGTAAAAAATACTAATCAGGAACCTGAAGCAAATATATGTCTGAATCTATCCGTCAATATTTATATGTATTATGGATAAAAATTCTTTTTTATATGCAGTTTTGGTTTTCGCTTTCGAAAGACAACGAATATAATGGAAGCTCTATACTGAAATCAGTTTTAGTGGAAAAATATAATGAAGCTATAAAAAAATTTGAATTGGTGTATAAAATGCTTCAGAATAATATATGAATTTACATATAGACTTAATAATTGTTAATAATTCTATATAAAATTTGGCGATCCATTTTATTATTCAAGTTATTATAGTAAATTGAACTACAGTACGTACATCATATGCGAAATGCTTGATGCACTCGTGCGATCCATTTTATTATTAAAGTTATTATAGTAAATTGAACTACAGTACGTACATCATATGCGAAATGCTTGATGCACTCATATTTCAGCAGGCGGCCATTTTCTCCGTAACAAAAGTTTTTTTTTCTAATTTTATTGCTTCATTAATAAAAATAATTTCGAATAACAAAATTGCATCAATTTAATGTTTAAAATGAAAATTTCTGTTCAATATAAGGGAAAATTTTCTTAATTTTTTATAGATTTATATACATTGGTAGAAACTAGTCTCAGATGAATATAAATAGCTTTTGTATAGACAATTATCAGATTTAGTAATGAAATATTTGAATACTGTATTTTATAAGATTATGTTATCACAAAAAATGCTATATACATAAAAAAAGTGAATTACAAAAGATTTTTTCTATGTAAATATCAGTCATTTAAAAATGCTTTTTAAAATATCTAAAATAAAATTTTTAAAATTTTTAGAAAAATGTAAATACTTCGATAATCTTATCCATTTCTGTGTTGTTGGAATTTTTATTTATTTATTGTGACAGCTGCTAAATCTCTATTTTATTTTTTAATATTGTACAGTATATTGCCTTACAAAAAGAAAAAAAAATCGTTAAAAAATAACTATGAAATAAAATTACAAATCATACTGGTACTACCAGGAAAATTAGGAATCAAATCTTGGTTAATGCCTCGATTTACGCTATTTATATGGCCTTGGGCATTTTGTTTCATCAAGTTATTTACGTCATTTTGATGGCATTCCTGAGACAAGTAATTTTACCAATTTAAGTGTTTTAAAAATTAATAATAATTTCATTTTTAATACGTCATTTCTATTTTTTCTTTTTTTTTAATTTCAATTAAGATAATTTTATGACAAATCGTACGTAATACATACTTTTTTTATGTTTGTAATTCGTAGGCAAATGTACTAATTATAGTAATATAATCTAAATTTAAACATATAAAAGATCAAATAATAATTTATAATTTAGACAGTTTAAAATTAGAAATTATTCGCTTCACGAATAGGAATAAAAAAAATTATAAAAATTCGGCAAGTAGTTTTAGAAGCCGCGCAATTGGCCTCTATTTTTAAATTTTATTCTGTCCCTGTATTTCTATAGAAATAATTCTATTTTCATAATAATTCCATACTGGTAATAGCAATTTTTAATTAGAAAGCTTTATATACCGAAATGTTTGGCAAGTAGAATGCATTCAGATCTAAATCAACGGGTTATTCCGTTCAGAATGGAAAGCATAAGGTTGAGCTAATGTTTTTCTTCTCGACATCGGATATTTAAAGGTATAAAAATATCATTTTTAGAAATAAATCTGTTGACGTAATACCGTATTTTATTAAGACATAAATATCACTTAAATAGCAGTAAAGATTTAAAAAAAATGGCTTCAATGGGTTATCATGCGCCAACACCCGGGGCTAATATGTTGACTTTTTTATGCTTTAAAGATATTTTGTTATTTTATACAGTAAAATATCGAATAAAGAAACTTGTTACGAAAGTTAGATCATATATATAACTCATATATCTTTAAAAATTTTTAGATTTATAAACATGTTTACGTTATGCATATAGCAAAAAAAATTGTATATATAACATTAATAATAAAATATGTGGAAAATATAACTTTGTAGTGTTGTCGTTTTCTATTAATATTACATTGGAATTATTATCTATTTGCGAAAAAACTGTACTTTCTTTTTTTTAACTTAAGTTGATAGTAATTTGGAGAGCCGGGTAGTGGAATTAATGACGTCAAATGATGTCACAAATCTCGCCATTTCGTTTGAGAACGAGACGAGATTGCGAAAAGTCTTCGGTTCGAAAAGTTGAGCGGAAGTTTCTGCTGTAGAATATAAAAATGACAGAGAGAAAATGATTACAACTCGTATTATATGTAGGTAATAAGGAAAAAATATTATAAAACGTATCAAGGTTTAAGTAAATAGGTAGCAGTTATATGTAAATTAGGCTTAAGTAATTATTTGATATAATTTATTTTCTTTGTATATTGTGTATAATTTTTTTTTTAAGTATTAAAAACAAAAATTATTGCTTGTATTATATTTTGGAAGTTTAATTTGTTCTTAAAACATCAAGTAATTAATTTAAAATAATTGTTAAAATATACATAGGCCTATACAGTATTTAAAAAAAAAAAATTAATACCTGATTTAGCTTTATATAACTATAAATGAAGCTATTTATTTTTTAAGGAATTTTGTTTCATTTTATGAAATGAAAAATTAAAAAATTTCTTTTGCATGATAACTGTTTAAAACTATGTATGTATAGATATAAAAGTAAACACTGCATATCAAATTCTTAATTAGTATTAATGCTTAGAAAGGAAGTTACAGTGAGCTGAATTTTGATCAAAATTGATTCTTGCAATAAAGCCTGGATTCCACATCAGCAGAACATATTGCAGAAACAGACAACACTCCAAATGTGATGTCACTTCCTGTTTATAACGTACTGCTTGCAAACTTGTAAGCAGAAAAGTAGTGTCGACAAAATTTCAACATTTTAAGTTTCTGCAGCTCGTGCTGTTGTACTTTTAGCCAATCACATGTTTCGCTTGGAGTGATATTTGCTTGATATCATGAACTGTATTGTTAACAATCAAAATGGCGGAACCAATAGATATGTTGAAGATCAATTTACTCGAAATAATATTCTTGGTCTTGACAGTCAAGCTCTCGAACTAATCAAGTATGAAAACCTTATTTCTCTCTATTTTGAAAGATTTTTCTTGTCCAAAATCTATATCGTCTTTCTCGTCTTTGTTTAATTTCAACATTAATAAGGAGATTTTTGCTAAAGACAATAACTGTGTTAAAATAAAAAATCTATGGTTAAAATTATTGTGTCGTCGTCCATTTTTGTTGAATTTTTAAACCACTACAAAAGACCGCTGCAATATACAAACTGTCCTGAATTTCTTTGATAGTAGAAACAAAATAGAGCAGAAGACAGATAACAGCAGATTGTTTTGTTTTTGCTGTCTGTTTATTGTTTCTGGTAATGTGGAATCCAGGCTTAAGAGTCAGTCAATGACTACTGTACTATAAGCCTCTTGACATCACATCCAAATCTGTATTTTTCTGAAGTAACAACGGATAATGAGATAATGAATTGCAAATCAATAATCTGATAACTGCGGCATAAAGTTACGTTTTAGTATATATATTTAAGAATGTTATAATTTATTAATTTTAATTCAAACTATGAAATGTGTAATCACACTTGTTGAGTAGGAAAAGTGATTAATTATCATTCATTCAATTATTAAATCAATTTTCTTCAATTTAAAGTAGTCGTTTTAAATAAAACAGTCACATTTTTAATTTAAAAATAAGTGAAGTATTTAAAATATGAAAAAGATGGTCTTTAGGAGGAATTATTGAAAGTAAATTTCGATTCTCTACAAGTCTGCAACCAGATGACAATAATTAGTACACCCAAAAATTCCCTGTAAGAAAAAAATTTTTATTATTATACAAATATATATTTGTTAATAAATATTAAATAATCATAACCTATTATAATAAATTGGTAAAGTTTATTTATTCTTATTATATTAAAATAAAAATAAAT
>AYEL01088481.1:0-31122 GCA_000484575.1 Olivierus martensii
AATGTACAGTATTGCTGAGTAACAATATTGAGAAAATGATAATTTTGGCACCCCAATGCTGTGCATCATCTGCTTACCGGGTTAAGCCGGCCCTGTCCACGTGTACTTCAGGTAAAGGCGGACAGTTACTGTGCCGTCGGATAAAAACGAAGTGCTAAAGAGAGTTACCTTGAGAACAAATGTAATTCTGGTTTTTATATAGTGGGCTATATCTCGAAGCCGCGATAATTTGAATTTTGAGCACAATAATTGAATTTTGGTATCAAATTAAAAACCGCGATAAATCGAGAATCGCAATAATCGAAACCGCGATAATTGAGGTATTCCTGTATTTTTCATATCTGTTACTTATTTTTTGTCTATTTATTACTGTTCATGAGTCTTAACGATGATCAATCCATGCATGGTTATTGCTCTTGTTACTCTAAGAATGCTGATATAGTATACTCTTTGTGAGGGGTTTTATTGACAGAACTGTCTAATTTTGACATGTGACTATAAATTGCATCTTAACTAATGTCGACATTTTTTAGAAAAATCTTAGAATCAATGTGTTTTGTTTATTGAGTTATATCAACCATGAAAAAAATTGAATGGAAAATCTATTCAGATTATTTGAATATCAGCTGCTCACTTTCACCCTAAATTTTCTGATATCAATAAACATGCTCTCTACTATAAAAGGTCTGCATAGTTAGAAAATGAAAATTTAGTTTTATTTCCTTATGCAAAAATGTGATCACACTTTTAGTCTGAGAAAACTTTGCAGATCTAAAGCCATTCAGATATGGGTATAATTTCAACTATTGTAAAACCCTTGAATATTTAACTCTAATAAATAATCATTATAGCAATCTATCTATATATATCAAAACAACTGCTGATTTGACCCGATTTTTATTTATTTTTTTTGTGAACATTTATCTATAGATTGATCTCTTTTGTTTGATATTACTATTGCTAAGCTTTATAATCATTAAAATTGTACCCTCTCAGGGCTTGAAATCATCATATATGCAATTTATTTCTGTATTTTTCAAATCTATTGCTCATTTTTTGTTGTTTTATTACTGTTAATCTAATCAATGATCAATCCACATATGCTTATTGCCATTTGTTATCCCAAAAAATGACTGTTGAGATATATTCATTGCAAGTATTTTAACCAATAGAACTGTCCAATTTTGACAAATGAATATAGATTAATATCTTGATTAACAGAGACATCTCTTAGAAAAATTTAAAGATGAGCATATTTTGATTTATCTTTAATTTTTTGTTTATAGATATGAGGTGTCAACCAAAGTGAATGGATGCGATAAAATGTATAATTGGACTGATTGGTGATCAACTACTCACTCACTGCCTCTAAATTTGCCTATAATTATTTGATGTAACTATTCTCTAACAAACAACTGTATAGGTTAGTAAGGGAGGATTCAGTTTTTTTCATGTGTGAAACAATATAACATTACAAGCATTGTTGATTAAAAAAAAATCAGAGATATATTAAAATGGAAGATGTTTGTACAATTTATTGATTTTTATGTTAAGTACTATATATCTTCCTTAAGTAAACATGATTACACATGATTATCATCTGAGAGATAAGGTAATGACCTAACTTAAACCACCAGAAAGCCAACATTCCAGGCAGATACATCACACCATCTAGCAAATAAGAAAGTTTTGTTGATATTTTAAGTTTTATACATTTTTTTAGAATGGGTATTTTAAAAAAATTTAATTATATTAAACTCTAAGTGCAAGTCATAGAAACACAATTCAAAAGGATTTATAAAGTTTCATTGCATAATCTTTGAGATACTTCACTCTAAAAATATATGTGACATTAATAAGGATAAACAAATTATTATATAGATTAATTTTGCAATTTTACTATTGTTTGATTATTTAATCATAAAAATACATTATTTTAACTAAAAAAACATGCATCTGCATGCATGTACACTTGCGTGGCATGCATACGTATAAAAAGTATTTGGCGACTTTGCATACCTGCTAGTGAAATAACAATCTTATTTCCATAAATTCTCATCATAGTTGTAAAATAGTAATAATTTATGTTTAATTGCATCATCATGTTTTATTGGTATACCTTGCTTTACAATGATACACTAATACAGTACAATTATATTAATCTCAATTATAGTTTATTTTTTTATTTTATATCTCAAAATAAAAATTTTCTACAGAATAACATTTAGAATAGATATATAAAACATAACACATATTGGGTTGTTTGGAAAGTAATTTTATTTTTTTTCTCACAAGTGGCGTTAGTTGTATTTTTACCCGCCAATTTCATACTAAGCCATATTGTTATCATAAATTTTGACAGCTGACATTTCAAGGTATATTTATAAAAAAATTTTTTTTGATTCTGTATGGTTGTTTTTTTGGTGTCGTAACAAAAATGGAAAACAAAAAAGAGCATTTTTGGCATATTTTGGTTTTTTATTACCGAAAAGGTAATAATGCTGTTCATGCAAGAAAAAAGTTATGTGAAGTGTGTGGAGAAGATGTGTTAACATATTGCCAGTGCCAAAACTGGTTTGCAAAATTTTGTTTTGACAATTTCGATGTTGAAGATGTACCACATGTTGGAAAGTCAATTGAAGCTGATGATGACAAAATAAAGGCACTGGTTGAAGCAAATTGCTGAATAACAACACAAGAAATTGCTATGAGATTGAATTTGTCAAATTCGACTGTTCATGACCATTTGAAACAACTTGGTTTCATTTCAAAACTCAATATTTGAGTTCCATGCATTCTCAAAGAAAGAGATTTGTTCCGTCGCATTGACATCTGTGATTTGCCAATCAAACATCAAGAAAATGATCCATTTCTGAAGCGAATCATAATTGGTGATGAAAAATGGATTGTTTACAACAATGTTGAATGCAAGCAATCATACTTGTAGACGAAAAACTGCTTATACTCTTATAAACTTTAAAATAAAAGAACATAAATAGCACTGAATTGCAGCTGAGATAAATATTTTTATTTGTTAAAACGCAAACGTTTTCGGCTAAGTAGCCATCTTCAGGCATTCTTTTAAGAATTCGAAATTAAAATTCTTACAAAGGAATAAAACAACTTTGTTGCTATGGTAACGAAGATACATTATAACACAATGTAACTATAATTAACAAATATAAATGTGTTAAAACTGTAAAATAACAATAATAAATGATAATAAAAGTAAAATACATGATAAATAAAATTAAAATTGTGTAACGGATAATACTAGGGATATATATAATATAATTAAAGTTCATTGATGCTCAATTAGAGTTCATTTATGCTGTGGGCATATAACATCATTTATTATTGTTATTTTACAGTTTTAACACATTTATATTTGTTAATTATAGTTACATTGTGTTATAATGTATCTTCGTTACCATAGCAACAAAGTTGTTTTATTCCTTTGTAAGAATTTTAATTTCGAATTCTTAAAAGAATGTCTGAAGATGGCTACTTAGCCGAAAACGTTTGCGTTTTAACAAATAAAAATATTTATCTCAGCTGCAATTCAGTGCTATTTATGTTCTTTTATTTTAAAGCAAGCAATCATGGTGCATAAGAGATGAGCTGGCTCAAAGCACTTTTGAAAACAGATATTCATAAAAAAAGCGAATGCTCTTTGTTTGGTGGGATTTCAAAGGAATTGTTTTTTTGAGCTTCTACCAGACAATTCCACAATTAATTGAGAAGTGTACTGCCACCAATTGGACAAATTGAGTAATTCCATCAAACAGAAGAGATCAGAATTAATTAACAGAAAAGGTTTAGTGTTTCACCATGACAATGCCAAACTTCATACAAGTTTGATGACTTTCAGAAGCTGTTACAGCTTGGATGGGATGTGCTACTCTACCCACCATATTATACCCACCATATTCCCTGTTACATCTTGGATGGGATGTGCTACCACACCCATCATTTCGCCAGATCTGGCACTCTCCAATTATTACTTATTCCGGTCTTTACAGAACTCTTTAGATAGCAAAACACTTACTTGTTAGTTTAAATGAGGATGTCAAAAATCACTTGGTTCAGTTTTTTGCAAACTCAGTTTAAATGAGGATGTCAAAAATCACTTGGTTCAGTTTTTTGCAAGCCTAAATGAGGATGTCAAAAATCACTTGGTTCAGTTTTTTGCAAGCAAAGGAGCATGGAATCCACTACTACTAGAAAGATGACAAAATGTATTGGACCAAATGATCAATATATAATTAATTAAAATACTTATATACTATAAAAAAATTGTTATTCATTTGCATAAAAAAAACAAAATTACTTTCTGAACAGCCCTATAGATCAGGGCTGTCCAACTCGCGGCCCGCAGGCTGCATGCAGCCCAACATAAAATCATAAACTTCTTTAAAACATTGAAATTTTTATGTACTTTATTAATTTTATTTTTTGTAATGCGAAATTACTTTCTGAACAGCCCTATAGATCAGGGCTGTCCAACTCACGGCCCGCAGGCTGCATGCAGCCCAACATAAAATCGTAAACTTCTTTAAAACATTGAAATTTTTATGTACTTTATTAATTTTATTTTTTGTAATGACTAATGTACACTTCTTACTTTAGTTCCTGACTTGGTATGATGAGGGAGAGAAACTTCTCTGATCTGTGTATTATAACTGAGGCAGGCTACGTGGATAGCCGAAAACGTTTTTGATTAAACGATTTTTCTTACTATTTGGCTTTTGAGTTGTGTTTTTATTTTTTGTAATTCACTGTATCATCATCAAATGTCCCACTAACAAAGAAAAAGAAATTTGTTTCATTTTTGTACTAAAAATATATAAAAAATACAATGAAGTTTTTATTGTTTAAATACCTAACTACATTTCCTCTTTCCATTTTCTAAAATATTTCTTATTTCACTGATTAAAACTTCTTGATCCGCTCAATGATTTAAAAAAAATTTTGAACGAAAAGAAGTCAAAAATTATTATGCTACTTCATTTTTTCTTGTTTGTCGTGGATATTATATACTGTACATTATTTATTAACTGTTTTGTTTAATAACTATCATTAGAATTAATATATTTTGTGTGTGGCCTGAGACAATTTTTTTCCTCAAATGTGGCACAAGGAAGCCAAAAGGTTGGATACCCCTGCTATAGATGGACTGAGGTTGAAGCTATCCTGAAAAACTGAAGGTATGAGATCTGGAATTGAACCTGGATCCTCCATAGTGATGGATGAATTCTTTAAAATGTGGCTATCTGGCCAAAATTTTAGGCCTATCATTATTGTACACTTAATGAATAGTAATGCAAATATGTTTTTAGGCTTTTATATTCATTAGCAAATGAAAAAGGCAGTGATTTTCTTTACAGTAGTGGTCTGAAACATAACTGCTGTAATAACAAGGTATATTTGCATATTTTATTAGTCGGTTCAGTCAGTTTCATTCAGTCAATCAGTTCTAATTATATTTTTAAAGTGAAAAAATTTTCCTAAACAAACAAATCATTATTTTTCCCATTGAATATATTCCTTAATCAGAGTGGATTCAATTAGTACAATAATTTGTTGGATTGTATTATCTGCACAATTCCTGTATATGGTTATATATATTAGATATTCCTTTATATGGTTTATTAATATTTATTTAAAATTATTATTGAAATGTTTTTTTTACATTTTTTTTATATTTGCAGAACCCTGAAGTTTGCTGAAAGCTGGTATACATAATCTCATGAATATCATAAAATCCTGTTTGAGTAATATCTCTATTATATATAAATATTATTTATATAATACTTTAAATGTTGAGAATCACACTCAGATATTCGTACTACAGTCTGTTCACGTTCGGAAGGCACCTGAAGATTTTGATGTCACGTGCTTATCAGACAATTCTATTAGTATTTTGGGGATCAGGTTTTTGTTTTACGAGTCATAAAATGAGTTTCTCCTCGGGTTAGGATGCCTGCTGCTAATTCTCTTAGCTAATTATCTTAGTGCATGTCAAAGTTTCTAACTTTAAAAATATAATGGCGTCTATGTGTGTTTTATGAGTCATAAAATGAGTTTCTCCTCGGGTTAGGATGCCTGCTGCTAATTCTCTTAGCTAATTATCTTAGTGCATGTCAAAGTTTCTAACTTTAAAAATATAATGGCGTCTATGTCTAAAAGAAAAGTACTTCATAGCAAAGGTGAGTTATTAATTTAATATGATAAATTATAAAACCGTAATTCATATAATTATATTGAATTAGCAACAACATACTAAATAAACGTTTAATCTTATTAGGTAAGAATGTAATTAAAAATGTAATAAAGGTTTGTGATGAAGAAGCCAAATTAAAAAAATACATGTATCCCTTAAATCAAGCTACTAAAAGAGCTGCAGTAGCAACAGGTGTGTCCGAAAGAACTATTTTAAGAATTAGGAAAGAAAGCAAAAATCTTAGTTAAATAGATGAAGACTGTTTGAAATCGCCAATTAAACGAAAAAGAGTTGTATCAGACAAATATATAACCAGTATTGATGATTTTGACAAATGTGTTATTTGTCGAACAATTAATGAATTTTACACAAATGAAAGGAAAGTTTCCACACTAAATAAATTGCTACCCATACTGAGAGAAAAAATTAAATTCAGAAGAACATCTCTACATAAAGTATTAAAAGAATTAGGATTTTGTTGGCGAAAAACACAAACAAACAGAAAAGTATTAATGGAAAGAGATGATATAAAACTTTTAAGAATAAAATATCTTAAGACTATTAAAAGACTTCGTGAATTAGGAAGGCCAATTATTTTTATTGACGAAACTTGGGTAGATAGTGATATCACATTCGGAAAATGCTGGCAAAATGAAAATATTCCTGGATTGATGAAAATAGGCTATGCTGGAAGGAGACTTATTATTGTCAGCGCTGGATCAGTCGATGGTTTTATAGATAATTCAACACTCATATTTAAAGCTGACAGCACTGTTAGTGATTATCATGGCCAAATGAATTTCCAAAATTTTGACAAATGGCTACAAAATCAATTGATACCCAATCTTCCACCTCAATCTGTAATAATCATGGATAACGCTCCCTACCACAACATTCAGATTAATAAACAACCATCATCATCATTACTAAAAAAATTTATAATAGATTGGCTGAATAAAAATGAAATAACATTCGAGGAAAATATGAAAAAATGCGAACTATTAGAAATTATTAAAAATAAAAGATTTCCGAAAACATACTTATTCGACACGATTTTAGACACACAGGTTTAAGTTTACCTCCATATTATTGTGACTTAAATGCCATTGAATATATTTGGGCACAATTAAAAAACTTTATACGTGATCAAAATGTTAAAGGAGATCTCACTTTAAATAAATTAATGGAAATTACAAAAACAGGAATTAATTTAATAAATAAAGATAGATGGGCAAATTGTTGCCAGAAAATCATAAAGACTGAAGATGAGTATTGAAATTGACTGTTTATTGGACAATATTTTAGAACAAACATTTATTATTAATTCTAATGAAGACACAGATTCCAGCTTTGGAAGTGAAGCAAATATTGAAGATTCCGATACTGATGCTTGATATAGGCTCAGTGGCAGATTAAGACCGGTTCAGGTCTCGGGCGCAGAAGAAAATATTGGGCCCCTTAAAGAGAGAATCAAGGGAATAAAAATACATATTGACCATATTTTTAAATAAATTAAACATATGTACTATTTATATTTTATTCCAACAAAATTTTAATATTGTATAAATGTATAGAATTTTAACTTGAAATTAAAATATGAAAATATTTAAATAAACTTTTTTTTAACTTTTAGTTTTGCAAACTTGCCAATTATCTCTTCACAATCAATACTTTTAAGTAAATTGCTCTTTATATATCAGACGTGGCCAAACTGTAGCTCTATGATACCTTCAATGTGGCTCCATACCTGAAAGTCAGTAAATATGAAGCAAATACTTTTTTTAAGTTAAAAAAATTAGATATATTATTTTTTATCTATTGTATAAAGTAGTATGCATCTATCCGAAATAAATGCATCTGAAATAAACAATTTTTGAAATCATTATTAAAATTATCCGAAAAACTGAAGCTGTTCTCATTGATCCAGAAAGAAACTGCGGCTCTCGAGTATTGGAGATTCTCTTATGTGGCTCGTAGTAATATGAAGTTTGGCCACTCCCGCTATATATAAAATAGCCATGTTATTTAATCTTTCCTCTGACATTGAATTTCTAAGGTAACTTTTTACTCTTTTCATACAAGAAAATGAGCATTCCCCTATGCGTTTGAAGTTAGCATGGTTAACAAAATCTTCATACGATAATTGTTTGTCATTGTATTTGGGCTTTGATTGTTAATGAAAATAAGCGAATATACACATACTATCAGGTTTTACTATTGATTGAAAAACTTATATGTAATTATAATTGCATTAGAAAAATGTGTACAGATGGGATTTTGTGGGCCCCCAGAAGTCGGGTCCCCAGGCACTCGCCCGGTGCGCCCGCCATTAAATCCGCCTCTGTATAGGCTATATAAATATAGTGTAGTATAGAAAAACAAAAATAAAATAAACTTATATTGTGATTTAAATGATATAGGAATTTTTAATAAAAACAGATTTGTATGCAGATATTAATATCTGAAGGAGGTTATAAATCATTAAAATTAGGTTTTTACTAACTTTGCTACGTTAATGAATCAATTTTATATTAATAAATTTGTAATTGTTAACGTATAACATAGATAGTGAAATTATTTTCATAACAAACTGTTTCTGACAGATTTTATTCTATAAAATGTAATTCCAAAAATTTGTCATGCTACAGAAGACAAGTAAATAGATTTACTTCCAGAGTTGACACAGTAATTACCTCAGGGAATAAGCAGGGGTGCAATTCCAGCTAAAACGAAAACCTGATCCCCAAAATACTAATAGACTTGTCCGATAAGCACGTGACATCGAAATCTTCAGGTGCCTTCCAAACGCGAACAAACTGTACTGGATTTTGCAAGAACTCAGACTGACTAAAGGAACAACAAATTCATTTCTTGTCTCACTCCAGTTAAATCCAAATACATTACTGTAGGCAGTACTGTCTTTATTATTTTCTTTCTTTCTCAGGTGTATATAATTGAATTTGCATAAATTAATATGCATAAGATGCAATACTATTTAAAAATCTTTAAATGAGCATACATAAAATATTTCATTTTGGAGTTAAATAACATATATTTTTATAGTTCTATTGACCTATTCACTGCTGACCAATATAGAATATAAAATATGCCTGCTAGCAAATATCTATAATTAAGCCTAATTGATATTCATAAATCTATTAGAATATGAATATTATTATTATTATAAATCTATTATAATTTTATTATATCTCTTTAGATATAATTTACTTTTGCTTGTTAAGATAATTACTAATAAGTGCTGAAGACTGTTTTATTAGAATTCATACCTCTTATCTTTCATCAAAAAATTTAGGAAATTTTTCATCTTTATTAAGTAAATATATCTCTTTATGATGATGAAAATATTTTTTTATATCTATTTTCAGAAATATTGGTTATATATTTTTATATTAGCAATTATACAATTTTTTCCAATGGAAGTTTATTAAATATTTGATTGTATGGTTATTAATAAATTAAATACATTAAAACCATTAATGAAAAAATTCAGACAATACTTAGACCATAATAATTTATAAAACCAAATATTATGTAAATTTTTATCAGTGAATTATTCAGGGCTGGGGTGTCGATTTTGGCAGTTTTAGGAGGAGTCGGTGTCAGTGTTGGCAATAACTCTCTCATTGCTCATAATTTATTGGTTTTAAATTTAAAAAAATGTATTAAATAATTAATTTCTTTTTCAGATGAATAAATAATTTTTTTGGTAATAAATATTGAATAACTATAAACAACTGAGTTCCGCTGCTTCTACTGACAAAAGAAATCACAACAAGCACTTGAAGCAGGATAAAAAACTAATTTATTATTAGATATATATAATATGCACTACATATACTAATAATACAATCTCTTTCCGGAAACGTTTCTTTTAAATATTGAATAAAAATGTGTTCTAAAAAATCAGCAGCGTTTGTGTGTGTTTGTTTTGTTTGTTTGTGTATTTTTACTGCCAGAGGAGTCGGTGTTGGCATATTTTTTCCCAGCCTTGGAATTATTGTAGTAAATCTCTTCAAAAGCATAAAAAAATATATCAAAATTTTGATTTTGAGTAATTGACAAAATCTAAAAACAACTTTTTTCACATAAAAACAGTTATAATATTAGATGATTTGCTCAAATTTGTGTATTAAATAATTGTTTAACTAATACAAGACAATAAGAAGTAAAATAGGTAAAACAAAAATTTCTTGCGAAATGATTTGCGATAAATTGAGCTAGTGAGCCAGACCATTTAAAGTAGCAGACAATTGTTTGGTTTTGTATTTTCCTAATTTTTATCTAAATATAATGAAAATGAATAAAAAGATAGATAATGTCTGTTATAATAGAATTAACAAATATTTTCTTTCTACCATTTTTTTTGATTTGAAGTACATTAATTTTATAGAATTAGAAATTCAGTGTGATTTGAAATTTCAATAAATAATTTATCTAGATATATAATTAAAATAATTTAAAATTGATTTGAAATTTCAATAAATAATTTATCTCAATATATAATTAAAATAATTTAAAAAATAAAAGATACAAAGTAGAAATAAAAGCATTACACACAATTTATTCCATAAAAAAACACATCTTTAGTTAAATTTTTTAAAAATCTGAAAATGCTTAAAACAATATTTAGAAATCACCCTTAAAAAATAGTTATATTAATATCCATAATCAATTTTATACTGCTTTTACTAAAAATATCTATAAAATTTTGTAACCATAGCAACATTCTTTTTAATTCAACTTTTATTTATCTGTTATGATATTCTGTTCTATTTGTGTTTGTAACCTGATGAGGGCTAAATGCCAAAAACGTTTGTTGTCTTAATAAATATATTCTACACTGCAAAAGTGCTTGTTTTATAGATATTTAACTAGTTATATTAATAATAAACATGAATAGTTTTGCTAATATTGCATTAGATTGATTTATCATGTACATATACAATAATAATTTATTGTCACAATAACAAGGTAATGATTTGTACATGATGTACAACTACCCACAGTTCACCAATGAATATATTTTCTCTGTGACAAGAATTGGGTTAAAGCTGATGATAAAATATAAAATTTATAATATCAAATTTGTTTTAAGATATATTCTAATTTTATGCTTATTATATTATTCACCAAAAGATGATAAATGTATTTATACTTTTATATTTAAAAATTTTCAGTGATATACGACATGCAAAAGAATCAAAACGTTACTTTGAAAAAATTGGAGATGATTTAGATAATGCTTTAATTAGGAATTCTCAAGCCCCTCGAAGCAAGACTCATGAATGTGAAGATACAAGTAGTATACTAACAGCTGTTAGATCATGTTTTCAACATACAGCTTTAGATTATGTATCTCAAGTGAGAAATAGGCTTTATTCTAAAATTATAAAGTTTCAACGACTAATATTATTTAAATACAGTAGAAGCCACTTATTGTAATCACGGATATTGTTATCAAAAATTTATGGTTCCAAATCATCCATATTAAAATTCATTATGAAAACTCTGCTTATAATAATCAGAATTTCGGTTATCATCATCAGAATCGATATACCGCTATAAAATCCAGCATTTAAAACTAAAAAAATATTGTAGATAATACTAAAATATTGGTTAAATCTATTAAAATAAACAATATTATTTGTTAATTGTTCATTTATTTGCTTCGTTTTCACTGAAATTTAGGTAAAAAACGAGAAAATCCGAAGATAAACACTTGTCCTCCATTTTAAATAATGCAGATTCGACTTAAATGCAAAGATATGATTTGTGTACATTTTTTAATTAATAATTAGAACAATGTAATTTTTTGATTTAATAAAATTCATACAGACAAATATGACTGCTTTTCAAAACTTCATGGTACCTTTAGGTGGTTTTGCTGCACGTCTTGCCCATACGAATGGCGTGGACTTATTGTTGCCAGATCTGCCAATTTTTAATGTTTATATTTCATCAAAAAAAAAAAAAAGTTTAAAATTGCAGATATAGAGATTTAGCAACTTTATAATTCCCTTTATTGAAAAAAAATTAAAAATTATTTTTGATATAGAATTTTCTTCTATTGTATCTAGTTCTTTGTGATTTTCCATAAACTGGAATTGGCAACATTAAGCGTAAATCATTTCACTTAGTAACTTCGTGATTTTCTATAAACTGAATTGGCAACATTAAGTGTAAATCATTTCACTTCACTTTTTCGCTTAATTGATTAAGTGAAAAAGTGAAGTTCAATAAGTATTCGTCGACCAGTTATAGAGCTCTGAAATTATTATTATTATTAACATTATCTTTTAATGTAATTTTAATTTTTTTTATTTTTTATATCCCTGCATCTATCATTTTCTCGTATCCATAGTTTTTTCGGGAATCCTGAAGAAAACGATGAATTGAGATTACACTGTATATAACAGCAAAGTACAATATATAGTATATAATAAAAAAATTCGAAAATTATACTTTTTTGATATGCACTGCTTAATGTTATCAATCTGTTATTGTTATCAAAATAGATCGAATTCTAATAAGTGGCTTCTACTGTATATTGTAATAAAAACTTCTACTTTTGGATGCACATTTTATTAATTACTAATATTACGGGAAAACCTGTGCTAGATGTCCAGCTTTCGGCTTCTGAGATTGTGGCCACCAAGCACAGGTTGGCCACCAGACATAATTAGGTACAAATTTCTTTATTAAACATCAAAGTTTAAAATACAAAGTTTATAATACAGTTTAACGTTGTTAATTAAATCTAAGAAAAGAAATCACTAAGGTCTATTTTTGGGATTTTTTTCACTTTAGAATGCTCAGCTGATAGAAGATCTAAGCCCAGTCTATCATTTTTTATCAAAATATGATTTGCTGGCCACTTAGTAGATGTTGCACACAAGGTGTCAAAATTAAATATCACTGGCCATGGCCACGGAACACAGATGATCATTTTTTATCAAAATATGATTTGCTGGCCACTTACTAGATGTTGCACGTTGTCAAAATTAAATATCACTGGCCATGGCCACGGAACACAGATGGCCATTTTACACAGTTTAAAAATCCTGCAATATGCTTGGGTGGATATTAAGGTGGCCACAGATTGGAGGTTGGCCACTTAGCTCAGGTGGCCACCAGCACAGGTTTTCCTGTATATACATCTAGTTCTTATAATTATATAATAGGTGATTTCTGGAAATGACTATAAATTGAAAATGTAAAAAATGAGAACTTTTTAATATGTATTTCAGTATAAGGCATTCCAGAAAATTTATAAATCTATCACTCTTGATGTCATATATCATCAGCTAAAGTTATCATTGGTTATTTTTGGTATGTCTTACTAGTGTTTCTTTCTTAATCAGATTCACCCTAATGGTGTTTTTTTTCTGAATCAGATCTGTATAGATTTAACTTTCTGCTTACAATTGGTCATCATAACTAAAACTTAATAGAACTACTACCAAAGAGCAAAATAAAGAAATAAAGCACAAAAATATTTGTAAACTGTGTGTATAATGAGACAGTGGGTTAAAGTATTATCTCAATGCTATAAAAAAATAAAACAATGATATGAAATCATCATTTATTTTCCATTGATGTTTCTTTGGAATCTGATAATATTAGACTGTTATCCTATAGATGTCATTCGTATGTTATCATGGCTAAATTTATTTTTCATTTTGTGATTTTTAGGTGGAAAGCAATACATATATAAATTTTATGACTATCTCACAAATGACAGGATATCATAGTTGCTTATTCAAATGAAATAACTAGTGACTTTCCTATAGTTATTTTTAGCACCAAATTTGTAATTTATTTAATAATATACAAGTATGTTGTCATATCACATTCAGAAAATATACTGTACAAGATGTAAATTGCTGAATTTATATTTATTGCTCTACAAAACATTTCTTTTCTAATAAAATCTATGAATGAAATATAAATGGAACAAAGTTTCTCATAGATTAAATACATTTTATAGGCTTTCTTGTAATACAGCCTTTTCTTGTACATCTTTTTACATTGCAACAATGAAGAGGGCGCTATGCCGAAATGCATTTTAATACCATGGTTGACTGCTTTATTCTGTTTCATTTTAACTAAATTGATGTATTATTCGGGTTTAAATTTTAATTTTGACAATTGTTTATTCGTTGCGATGTAAAAAGATGTACAAGAAAAGGCTGTATTACAAGAAAGCCTATAAAATGTATTTAATCTTACAATATACATCTCCTTAATTTTACGTTTATTACAAAGTTTCTCATAGTTTATGTATAAAATTTCTATACTTACTGGTTAGTAGTAGTACTAGAATATAAACCAGTGTATGATAGAAATGAGTCATGTCTTCAAGCAATATGAACACATGAAAGCTTGAGCATTGTTGTTATTATTATTTTTTTTTATTACACCACTTTCAAATCTGTTAATTACTAAATGGGAGCAATACAGACCTTACCACAGGGTACACATCTCTATGAAGGAGTCAGATAGACTATAAAAGATGTGATTGATAGACTTGGCCTGAATCTATAGAATAAATTTTCCAAAAGATAGAACCTATTATTGAATTCTTGATAAAAAACTGAAGCACTTTCACAGGGCCACTCCAACAAACTGCTTCATTGCTTTCATGCCACTGTGATATTTATACCCTAATTCACTGGTTTCAAACTCAAATTGCCTGTGGGCCAAATGCGCAATTGAAAGGAAATGAAGGGCCAAATATTTTTAAACAAAATTACAATGAAAGAAAAATATTTATTTGTAATTACTTTTATTTTTTCTTACAAAGATATCAAAATAACATTATATAGCAAATCTTAATCTTCATTCACCAATGATTCTAAACAAGCCAAACTTCCCCCAGCGGTTATTTTTTGTATTAACTGCCAAATTAATAATAATTTTTAAATTTACGCTACGGTGCCACCATCTATCAGATTAATAAATAATAATTTAAATTTAGGCTAAGGTGGCACCATCTATTATTTAATAATTGAACTTTAATTTTTACTAATTTCCCGAAATTAAAAATTTGCCTTGGCCTGTAATCGAACGAGGGACTTTGGGTTACTATCCCAATGCCTTACCAGCTAGACTACCAAGGCTCTGGCAGATTTCCAATTTCGAGAATCAAATCGAACGAGGGACTTTGGGTTACTGTCCCAATGCCTTACCAGCTAGACTACCAAGGCTCTGGCAGATTTCCAATTTTGAGAATCCCGAAATTGGAAATCTGCCAGATTGGATTAGATTGGATTTCCAATTTCGGGAATCCCGAAATTGGAAATCCAATCTAAATCCTGTTATTTTCTGATTGGAAATCCAATCTATCCAATCTAACTCCTGTTATTTTCTGATCTCACTCATCCATGTGTGGGAAGACATTGTTAAAAATGTGTTTCATAATGAAAATGAATATTTAAGCATTTATTTTTTATGTGCTGGTTCTGTGGGGTCCATGGGGATTCTTTTTAATGAAATTTTGTGTTTGTTTCGACATAAAATTAGTAGACAGTAGTAATGAAAACAAATTATTTAATTAATTAAAAATAGACGTGCAACCATTTAGTAATGAAAACAAATTATTTAATTAATTAAAAATAGACGTGCAACAATTTTTAGTTTTTAGTTTCTTAAAGATGATTTCTAGATAATTATTATTTTAAATTCTGCCAACAAAGAAACAAATTATTTAATTAATTAAAAATAGACATGCAACAGTTCACTAGTTGATTTCTAGATGATTATTATTATAAATTCTGCAAACAAAGTCTGATTCGTTGTTTATTTGTGATATATATTACTTGACACCTGCGAGTGGTGTGACGTCTAGACGATTATTATTTTAAATTCTGCGAACAAAGTCTGATTCTATTCGATTATTATTTTAAATTCTGCCAACAAAGTCTGATTCTATTGTTTGTGTAATTATTATTTTAAATTCTGCCAACAAAGTCTGATTCTATTGTTTGTTTGGGTTATATTTACTTGACACTTCAGTGGTGTGATGTTGCAGTTTCAGATTCCATTAGAAGAAAAAAACGTCTGTCCGAGATCCTACAGACGTCGCAGTTTTGGATTCCATTAGAAGAAAAAAAAGTCTGTCTAAGATCCTACAGTTCATATCAATTTTGGATTCCATTAGAAGAAAAAATGTCTGTCCGAGATCCTACAGAAAAAAAAGTCTGCCCGAGATCCTACAGTTCATATAGACAATAAATCGGCAAGTGCGGTCCATTTCGTTTTGTTTTTCCAACTAATACAAAGCAATCACGTTTTAACGTGTAGATTCAATTGCCACTGAAATCCGCCTCCACCCTTTTGGGTCAGCTGCTATGACCTTGCTCTTATTCAAGAGCCATGGCACTATAAGGAAAGCCATCGAAAGGCAAAATGAAATCTTATCTGTATAATAATCATTGAATCTATAAGCTGATAATCAGTGTTTGAGTTCGTTTGTCAAAAAACTCTGAAGTGAGCCCAATTGTCCTTCTGGTGAAGATTGATAATTAAAACTGTTTTCACGAACAATTAATTTTATTAATGTTAATTTTTTTTGTAGGAAATATAATAAATAAATGATATTTTCCATATTTTTAGAACATTTTAAATGATTTATCTGAATTTTTAATATTTAATATGGTTGTGGGGAAGAGCCGGAACGAATTAATGAATTTTCAGTTAAATCTTATGGGGAATCGTGCCTTGGATAACGAAAGTTTTGGTTTTAACAATGGTAATCCTGGAATAGATTACTGTCATTAACCAAGGTACCACTGTATTTCTATTGCTGTATTTCAAAGTTTGAAACAAAATTTCACACAAATGTGCTGCTCTTTGATTAAATTCATCTTAAAAATCATTTAATAGAGAAAATCAAATTTCAAAACTTATAAAATTTGAAAAAATTAAATTATTGAAACAGATTTAATGATAGTCAATCCAGAAATGATGGCCATATCATATATGTTTCTAGTTTTGTATTTAGCTTACTATACTTGATGGTAGCATCCAAAGTCAGTATTTAGTCTATGGGAGAGCCGAAGTTCACTTATATCATTATGCCGATGATATAGTCCACTAAATTATTTGTGATGTTACAGTAAATTGCCATAAAATAATGATAATTTTGACAAATAAACTATAAGCTTCAAATAAAATTACAATATTGACATGATTTTAATATGTAGTAAATTATCTGTGTGTCTATAATATATACTATGATCAGATGTGCACTGATGTTCTGTTCATTCCAATAATTCTAACTGTGTTTTAAATTAGTGGAGAGTTGTAATTTTAAGTTATTCTTGAAAGGCTGCATGATTACCTGTCAAATGAAGCAAATTGCATTGAATGTTTATTTGAAATTGAAAACTGAAAACCCAGAGGCAGATTACATAAAAATAAACACTGTTCTTACTGATTCTGTTGTCTTTTACAACAAAATCTACTGTTCCATGTGCATTAATATTGCCACAAAATACACTGCTCCCATAGACTCAGTGTTGACTTCCGATGCTGTTGTCAGGTATAGATATTAAGCTGTTTCTATAGTCTGGATATTTTTTTTGATCAAACTTCATACATACTTACAAACACAAATATGGTCTTTAAATATTTTATAGTAAACTGCATGAATAAATTTATGCTTGAATAAGTATCCAATTTTACAGTTTACCTTTCAAATGATAATTTTTGATTTTTTTCAAATTTCACTGATAAAAATTTTTGTATATCTCTGAAATCAAGAAATATGCTCACTCTCACACAGAAAAATATAATTTTAATTAGAAAAATATTTTTGGACCAAAAAAAGTCTATCTTCAGTTCAACATAAGGATACATAATAGGCATCCATTAAAATTTAAAATTCATTATCTATTGTCATGCAATGATTACAAGAAAAATAAATGTTTATATAATTATAAATAGAACATATAGAATAAAATAGTATAATATTAACAATAAGAAAGAATAAGTAAAATAAAGTTGTACATTCATAAAAATCCTTATTCAGTTAAAATCTTCTATTGTTTACTAAGGGCCGATTGTTTAAATGGAGTTTTTATCATCCATGGTTTACAGTAAAAACCGCTTCTAGATGGCGTTCAGATAAATCGTGATTTTAAAAGTATTGCAAAGACCTTGACTATACCGGTCAACGGCTAAAACTTGGCTGTTACTACAGTTCCTACACGCCCCCCATTGTTTGAAAATATTCAGTCAATCAGTATCTCGGGCTCTATCGATGACGTCAGTAATATGGTGGAAATTCGAAGTGAAGAATGTTTTAAATTATACTTAAAACATTTAATATATTCTTTAAATGATATTTCACTCAATAATAATTCAAATTAAATATGAAGAATTCTACAAACTATGAAAATTAACACATGTGCAAGAAGATGCAGTCTAGATTCTAAACCTTGCTAGTGGCTGGTCTAGAAATATACTTTAGAAACCAGTTTTCTAGACCTCATCTGATCCATATCTGCTAAGACGCTTCATTTATGCAATGCAAATTTTATAAAACCAGGTTCAGACTGCGGCCGAGGTCCAGAACGTGTTTAAACAATCAACCCTAAGAGTTTCTTTATTTCCAATAATCATAATTTGTTGATCTTTATTTCATTTGCTGATATTAAGTCTTTCTACAAAATCTGCTAATACATGGCATTATTTGGCATAAGATAGAATTAATAATTCTAGCATCATCCCGTAGAATACTGTGCTTTGTAAAGGCTATTGGTTCTCTGTTATATTGAATATTACTTTGATATTGTATAATCACTAAAATAAAGATGGCCACTGAAATCAAGCTCAGTTTTATCAAGAGCATGACACAATAACAACAATAATGTAAAAAGCTCAGATGGTAGAAATAATCACCATTATTAGTCCTTTCCGTGGCACCAGACTCTTAAGAATATTATGAAATATATTTCTGAGCAATTTAATTTTAAATTTACAGAACAATGAAACTCTAATATTTTTATATGAGGCCATTTTTATAAAAATGGCCACTCACTACAGCATCCCACTTAGAGACAACAATGACAATAAGATTATGAAATACATTGATATAATTAGTATAACAAGCAGGAAACTATGGAACAGAATCATATAACATCAAAGTAATATTCGATACAACAGACAAAATACAGTTTTATGCCAAAAACCTTTGCAAATAACAATATTCTATGGATAATAGACTTATACAAGCACTTTTTAGCAGTAGATATATTAAAATAATATATCTACTGCAATAAAGTGCTTGTATAAGTCTATTATTTAATGAGTTTAAGCAGTTTGTTTTATAACTTTTAATATTCTATGGGATGATGCTAAAATTAGTAATTCTTTTCTATATCAAATACAGGTCGTTTCAAACATCTTGGCTGAGGGAAAAGACATGCACAATAACAAGACGAGTTCATTGCTTCATAAAAGGGTTGGAAAAGGGTTGTTTTGTTAACTGATTGTTCCTTTCAGTCCACTTTTAGTTGTTTCTACTAGTTGGTAATAATTGAAGCTATTGCGGATTCATTAACTGAATGTTTAGAAATTACTTCCAGTAATAGTGACACCAATTCCTCAGATGATGATCAAGTATATTTCAGTGATATAGAGAAATTGACTACATAAAAAAGCAAAAGCGAACCTTATACGTCTACATAATACAATTATTGAAATATGTATCCTACCACGCTATTATATTAATATTATGTACTTTTAAGTGAGAGAGCCCCAAACATTTCACAACAAGGCCTGTGAAGTCAATCTTTCAGAGCCCCACGCAACTTTTGTTATGCTCAGAAGTCGGCCAAGATATTTGAAACGACCTGTATCAACAGGTTTTTTTAGAAAAGCTTAATATCAGCAAACAATAAAAATTAAAACATTATTAATATTAGAAATACAGAAAATTAGTAAACAATGGAAAATTTTAATCAAATGAGGACTTTTATGACTATACATTTTTATTTTTATTTATTCTTTCTTCTTGTTAATAAACTGTTTTATTCTATAATATGTTTTATTTATAATTATGTAATCATTTATCTTTTTGTAATCATTGTATGGCAACATGTAACAAATTTTTAAATTTTAATGGATGTTCTATTATGTATTCTTATATTAAACTGAAATGGGTGTTTTTTTAAATCCAAAAATACTTTAATTAGAAAAGTGATATTTTTCTGTGGTCCTAGTAAACAATTATATGCTGGACTTTGTTGTATATTTTTGAGGGAGAGGGAGTTTAAATTGCATATTTCAAGAAAATACAGATGCAGAGTACATAAAATGAGAACTAGGTGTATATATGTGACACATAAATAAGATAATAATTTATGTATATATTATATATAGTACGTCAATTAATTTTGATTATAAGATTAATAATAATTTTCACTTTTCTCAAAAATTAAATATCATTTTAAAATTCTAAATATACTTAAATAGTATTAAATTGAAAATAGTCAATAACTTTAATATAGTAGTCAGATTAAATATTTTTTAACTTAATGTCATTTATATTTTAGTTAAGTTGTTTACAATCAAAGAAACGATTCGAAGTTCTTGACACAGTAAGCATGAAAATTTTTAATTTTTTATATATACAGTGGATTCGTGTTTTTACAAACCTCCAATTTATGAACTACACATTTTTATGAACTATTTAATTGGTCCCAAAAAGTCCCTAATGTTAATTAATGCCATTCCCATTTATGAATTTTTTTAGTGGTCCATATGCATTTGTAAAATCGAGAGTCCACTGTATAATATATTCAAAAACTCATTTTATGTGGAAATGAATATTATTACATCCTCCAGGCATTTTTTTTTTTTTTTTTTTTTTTTAGGTCCGACTCTCTTGTTCCGACTGACTTGTGTTGTATGGCGACTCCGCTTTTGTCTGGCGCAGCACGTGTATAGGGTGATATGTATTATAAAGATAAATTTAGATATATTTTTAGAATTATATTATTAATTTTTTTCAAAGAATGATTAATTTTTTGTATACATTGGAATCATCTTAATGTTTTTCCTTATTAAAAATCAATATTTTCATTATTGTTTTTTAAAATATATTTTTTTTTTTATGTAAGGACAATTTTATGGAGATCGTCATTCTATCCATATTTATGTTCCTCATTAATAAAGTTATGAATCAATTAGTAGATTTTCACGGAATTTGGTGGTGATGTTATATCATTAAATACATGATGCTGTGTCAAGGTTATATCATAATCTTGACACAGCATCATTTAACCTCTAGCTACAACTGTTTAAAAATGGCAGTTATTTAAACTTTTGAGACCCTTTGTTAATATATCCTAAGCTGTTCATTTAATTTTTACAAAATTGACAAGATTGCCAATGAATATTGATCTAGATAGCACATCAGTTAACTTTAGCTACAGTCATTTAAAAATGGTAGGCATTCAAACTTCAAATTATTAAGAGTTTTATTTTTTATCATTGACATGAGATGGTTTTAAGCATTAGCAAGCAACAGATGACTTGCTTGCATTGTTCCTATAGTTTTTAGAATGAAAAACAATAATTCATATAATTTATAATTGGGTATTTTTAGCTTGACTGAGAACTCATTTTATGTATAGATTATATTTAGATTATTATTTATATAATTTAATAGTTTAAATTAATTGCATTGAAAATTATTTTGATGACATATATCTTAATCCCTTTAATAATTTTGAAATAAATGACATATTTGGAAAATAAGTAGTTAATTCTTTTTGCTTGTGTGAATTTTTAAAGAATTCAAAATAAATAAATTACAGATAATTTTCATTGCTGTAAAAATTTATTAAAAGTTTTTTCTGGTTTGAAATTAAAGATTATAATTAGTTTTTCTTTAGGTTTTCATTTTAACATATATTTTTTTTTATTTTGAAATTATATTATTTAAATTATATTCTCATTAATTTGTATTATTTAAATTATTATTTTATCTTAAGCTTTTAAAAGCATTTAAGTACAGAATGTGATGGTTACAAATAGACTCTAAATTGAAGTAAAAATTTAATATAAATTATATTTATTTTTTAAGAAATATAAATGAAAATATAAACATATCTCAATGATACATAACTCTGAAAATAAGCAGAATGATTTGTGCTATTTTTCCCTTGTCATTTTTAAATGAATTCTTCAAACATCATACAATGACAATTATTTTCTCAAAAAAAAAAAAAAAAAAAAAAAAAAAAAAAAAAAAAAAAAAAAAAAAAAAAAAAAAAAAAAAAAAAAGAGAGAAAAAACTTTTCTCCTCTTTAGCTCTGTTTTAACCATTAAAATATCAAAAGTTTTATTGTCATGTATTATGTTATCTATGTATCTTGAGATTATACAAAAATAATAGTTTTTCATTGTCAGTTTTGTTAATTTCTATAATTTAAAATGAAGTTGTTAATCTCATATTCAATTTTTGCAAATATATAGATAAAACAAGCCTGTGATGAGAAACTGAAATTATTATTCTATTTTCTATTTACAAATATTCATTTTTAAAAGAATTTTCTGAGAAAATCAAATACTATAAAGCTGTTCATCGTCGTCATCATATGAATCATTTAGATCGGGGGTTGGCAAACTTTTTTTGTAAAGGGCCAAATAGTAAATATTTTAGTTTCCATGGGCCAAGGGGCATACACTATATTTCTGTAGATAGGCCTACTTAAATAACAAGCAAAATACAAATCTACTTTTCTTTTCTCGTTTTGATAGTGACATGTTGAATGTAGATATGCACAGGTCATAAAATGAGAATGATACAGAAAACTATTACAGATTCAGGATAGAACAGTACAAGAAGAATAGTGATACACATGATACTATAAACTCTGCCTAATTGTAACTGCGACTGCTTGGAGTAACAGCAGAGGCCACCAAAAGTGTGCAAATGGGAAGCTATAGGCACGCCACGTGATCTTTTTCAAAACTCCGCAATTTGGCTGTCAGCTGTTATAGTGGGCACTTTGAAATTTAAAAAATTTGAAATTGTAAAATCCACTCGTAGCTCGCAGGCTGTACAAAAAGAAGTGGCCGGCCGGACTTGGCCCACAGGCCATAGTTTGCCGACCCCTAATTTAGATCATTATTCAATTATAATCACCTTAAACCAATAATAATAATAACAATATAGAAATCAACGGAATTGCATACTCATATACAATTTATTTAAGTGAATAAAAATACAGGTAGTTCCTGGTTTGAATTTTCAGATTTACAAATTTTTTTCCCAAATATGAATCATCAAAAAATTGAAAATAAGAACATTAATTGCAATAAATAAATTCTAAACATTCATAAAAGGCATTTAAACCTACTTACATCACTATACAATATAGTACAGTTGGTTTTTTAGCAATAAATTCATTATCTGTTTCAAAATTGGAAAATTCAAATGGCAGCCAAGAAGCAGTAGTAGTGTGTCTTCTGGTTTTATTGGAATGTAAATAACTTCTATTCTTAGATTGTGCTGAAGATGATAGTTCATGTGCATTAAATTCATCTACTTATCTGTCAATAATAATAATTAAAAATTCTTTAAAATTAATGTTACAAATAATTTCTTTATAAATTATAATTTTTTTGTTTTAAAGCTATATTTTCATTTATTTAAATAAATAAAATCATTGTTTAATCATGAAATATTGATTTTGTTGATGTTTAATTAATTTTATTGTGGTCAAATTACATTTCTGAGAATGGAACTCCTGGTTTTAACATTATATTTATGGGAAATTGGTTCTTGGTTTAAGAATTTTTACTTAATGAGCTAACTCATTCCTGGAATTGCTTAACGAGCTTCAGGAACAAATTAATTTTTAAAGATAGGAACTACCTATATGCTATAAAGAAGTTAATTAATTGAAGATAGATCTCTCAAAATGCTATTAGATTACCAGTTTTTGATGCTTTGGCTTATCACTAGGGAGTAATTACTATAAATTTATCAGTAAACAAAATCTTGTTTCTCTTGTATACTTATTTAATATAAAATATTTTAAAAGCAATATGATGTCAAGATAGTCCAGTATCTGATATCTGTGGAAAAAGCCTGCTTAATATTCTACAGTTAGTCATTGCGATATTGTTCTCAGGATATGTGGTAAAATATAGACCTATAGTATTTGCAAGAGTTGCAGGTGTACCCCTTATAAGAGAAAATTACTTTGCGAAGAAAACAGGAAGTGGGGGGAAAAATAAATAATTTAAAAACAGTGCAATTAAACCAAGACTGCTCATTTATGTCTAATGAACAGAATTGGAAGAGAAAGAAAAGTTAATGCATGTGAACATTTCTTCTGTTAGTGAATCTATAGAAATATAATATTAGAAACTAAAATTTTAGTCTCATCCTAAACTTGATAATGAATAGTTGTTTGACTTGTATAAAAAAATAATTTTATTTTTTTTATGTTAGTCACATGCTTTACAATTTGGATGTTCAGGTTTCTAGATATATATTCATGCTATTAAATTTATTTTCTTCCTTATTATTGTATGCCAATTATTTTCAAGTTAATAAATAATAAATTCAAATGACATTTTTTCTTGAAATGTTTCATGATTGAATGATATGGATTATGTAATCATTGATTCTTAAAAATGAAAATATAGTGAGCTTTTTGTTCGTTATTTCACTGTCATACTTCAATCAAGCTTTTTTGCTAGTGTCTGCATTTGTTATTTTGAATGTATTTGGCAACTAGATTTACACAACTCATAAAATTTAGTGTTAAATAAATAAGATAAAAATTATAATCCATTCTCTCATTTTATATCTGCACTCTAGAATTATATTTGTGAGACTGACATGTTTTATAAATTAAGCAATGTGAAATATTCTGAATCATAGTTCTAGTGCATATGTAAATACTTGAAGCCTGTTGTTCCAATTTTGAAAATTTTTCTATTTTAATGAAAGAGTTATATTTGTAATATAAAGCAAGATAGTTAAAACTTTTCTTTGTTAATTCTGATCTATTAAAAATAAAAAGATGTTTTTGATTTTTCAGTTTCTCTCATTAATGCATGCATACAGTACTTATTTTCATCAAGGTTGGGATTTATTTCAAGATGTTGATCCCTTTCTTAAGCATCTTGCTGGAACTGTAAGTTTTGAAATTCATTATATTTCATTTATTGATAATTATAAATATTAATAAATAGATGTGCTACTAAATTAAATCTTATTAAACATATTAATAATTTTATTTTGCAAAACTTGTTATTTTATACTTTATTAATAAATTCATTTTATTATTCAAATAGAGAAAATATATTATGATATAAATTCTATTTTGACAGAAAATTTTGATGATTTTATTATAGAAACCAACATACTTGATACATTTTTAGCAAAAAAAAAAATGTGCAGGCATACTTTGCTAATACAGTAGATTAGGTTTCAGATGACTTCATAAAGTGAATCACAATTGTTTTTTCACTTAGTAGTGCCTATAAAAGTCTAAAAACATATTTATAGTATCATTTATTAAATGTGCAATTGCATTAGGACTAAAAACAGAACTGAGTACTGGTAACAAAATGGTGCTGGTCAACTCAGTCAAGTCAGCTGATATCTGCATCAGTGCTAAAAACTGTCTTAATCCAGCATCAGTCATGCTGTATCATTTTGTTATAACACTTTAAATACTTAAAACAAATAATTTATAAAATTAGAAATTTTTCTAGATTTTATTTTATTTTCGTAACTTTCTCATGACTATCAAAATACACTGAATAAATTTTACATTAAATACTACCATTTTTTAATAAATGCCATATAACAATTTGATACTGTGCATTACATTTATTTTTCATTGTATAATACAGATTATAGTTTCTAAAAATAACTTATTACATTTACACTGTCATTCACAACATGAAGTCAATTATTTTTGAGAGTAGCAGTGAAACACTTGATTTTTATAATTTAATATTGATTTTTTTCTTTTTTTTTGAATCTCGATTTAATTAATCTATCCATTGATATGCATGATTAAACAATCTTAGTCATATATAAAATAAAAAATGCTATATTTTTTATCATCATCAAAGTATTAACACACTAATGCCCAGTCATAATGAAGTGACATCAAATTTAGGTCAGTACAACAGACTGGCATTTTATAATGTTTTCAATCTGTCTGTAGTTTTACATGAAGTAATATGATTATTTTTTGGTTGAAGAAAAGTTTTGAGTTTTTTTCTTAAAAATCAAGGATTTATTTCATACAACAGAACAGAAATGAATCTTATACTATATTTCATTAATTTGTATTGAAAAAGTGAATATTTGCAGATACTCTATAATGAAACAACAACAAAAAGTGAAGAATTCTATAATATTTAAAAATTTTTAGATATTTTATTATAACTAATTAGTCATATTTACTGGGAATGTAATAAATTCTATATAATAAATTAATATTCATAGAATCAGATTAAATTAAATTTTATAAAGATTTCACACATTTTAAAATGTTGAATTGCTGTTTAGGAAAAAATTATAAAACAATACAATTTTTGTTACTAGAGGACAAAAGTTGCATTAAACTATAACAAACAACAGCCACACATAAGGATAGATCAATCCAAAAATTGCAGAGGAATCTCAATGAATACAGTTTTAAACAGAACTTTATGAATTGATGTTGGGCAGCAAATGTAATTTTGAACAACTAGTATGCCATATGGTACTGAGCACTAATATGTTAATACACAAAATTCATTCCAACTTTATTATGATTATTCTCTTATTCAAGAAAAATGTTATACAGAAGAAAAAATTTAGACAAGTCTAGGTAGCAAATAAATTTGAAGAGATTGAAGTTTATTAAATAATTGAAATCTATATATTTTCTGGTAGATAGCAATGCCTTATATATACAAAGTAAACAATGTAATATTGTTTACATTACAAAAATACAAAATGATATATTTCTATTCTTGGCAAAAATACTGATATAAAATATGATATACAATTTAATAATTGTTAAATAATAGTTACAGAAGTATACACAGAATAAACACAAAAAAATTGCATAAAATATTGATATATGAAAGGAATTTCAATTATTCATACAAAAAAATTATATTCCAAGGATTTTGTTAGATTATACTCATTTGAAGCTAACAAGGGGAGTGCCAACCAAGGCCCCTCCGATTTTGCCAATTTTTATGTATGTTGTACTACCCTCCTACAAACCATGATAAAGTAATGTGATGCAACTCTCAAGCATTCCAAAAAAAGGAGTTTAAAGTTTTCTATGTTATTTATATACTGATTAATATTAACATTTGATTGAGTGCTGTCATAACAAGATGCGTTTGGCTTCAGATTTCTGATCAGATGGATGCAGGTTCGAGTCTCGTGTTTTTTTTAAATCAAAAAACTGAAATGGATTATTGTACAATGTATTTTAATTAATGAGAAATTACTATTTTGTAATTATTTAATTTTTTTGCTATTCCCTTCAAACATTTCTATCACAAATATTTAAATACACGTTTAAAGCAATGTAATCAACAAATAAACTTTTTTACACAAAATATTTATTTTAGTAAACTAATACAAATTATATTATTATTTGTCGTCAGGATCCTCCACAATCTTTATGGACGATGTGCATAGAGAATATCACCCGAATAGATGCACATTGGCCATAGAGATTGAGGAGGATCCCGATGACAAAAAATAAAATAATCTGTATTGGTTTACTAAATAAATAACCTTCTTGGTCAATTCTTGTCTGTCCTTTTTCTTTTAAAGGCAAACTTATTTTATTTATTCTTAGGCAACAGGCAATCTGATTACTTAATTGTTTGTTGATTGGCAGTCCAATTTCATCATTATTTCATAAAAGGTGCTACTTCTACTTCCCCTCTCTCTCAGACATCTCCAATTTTTATGCAAAATTTTTTAATTAATTTTAATAATTATAAAATTGCAAATTTAAAAGAAAAATTTTAATTATTCATTTTGGAAGCTCTATAGAAGTTTTGCTGAACCATACATAAATTACTACATAAATATTATGTGTAAAATTAAAACTATAACCCTCCCTGTAAGGCAGGAGATATAAAAATATTGTAATGTGATGCACATGAGCAATTTACCAATATTTCAATAATAAAATTATATGCTATAATATTTAATAATGATATCAAAGTAACATTACTAATTGACATAACCATTAGTATGATACTGTTGTGTAAATTTTCAATATTGCACTATATGTTAAATTATAAAGATGATTTTTAAATATTATACATATTAACTTTTTTTTGTAAAACTGTGAATTTGTAAAAATATGATACCCAATAAACTTGACCCTAAAAAATTTTTCATGAATAACTGAAATTAGTGATTGTGCTGGAGATCTCGAGCACAATCACTAATTTCAGTTATTCTTGAGAAATCTCGAGATTTACAAGAAAATTTCATTCCCAATTCTTGAGAATTTTTTATTATTATTATTTTGGGATTCCTGATTCTCAAAAAAAAATTCTTATAAATCTCAGAAATTAAAAAATTCTGTGAATTTGTATCCTAAAAATTTCATAGTGATACATTAATTATTCTGGCCCTCTTTTAGCCCTGTGACATCTTTGAGTCAATAAACTAAACAGTAAGTTGTGGTTTATCCATGTCACTTCTAGTAACTTTATATATCAAAAAGAAAATTATCTGAAACTAATCACAAAATAATACTTAAAACAGGCATATAAACTTAATATATAGATCAATAATTTGTATAAAAATCATTTTATTGCAATTTTAAAGATTTCTATTGTTGTAGACCTGCCATGTTATGACGTAGGCAGATTTGTGATGATGCTTACATAAACAAAACCAAAACAAGTATCTGGTTTTTATCCCATTCAGAAGTTCACCAGAGTAACAATGACATCTAATGACGTCTATGGTAATAAGGGATATAGTACACTATATCCTTTATTACCATATGATCTGATATAGTGTATCAAAGGATATGAGTGAATAGGTAGTCCTCAATCATTCTCCAAAACTCCCATCTTCATTCAGTAGTCAGTGATTATAGAGTTCTTAGAAAATTATGTAGCCAAAATAGGAGAGTTCTAAACTTTTTCTAAGAGGTGTATCTGTTGGTCTAGATCAGTGGTATTCGACCTTTTTTACTATGTGAGCTACTTTTCAATACTAAGTTATTCGGTGATCTACTCTCTTATATAGATCATGTTCCCCAACCTGATATCTGATTATGTACAACGATGCAGTTAAATGCACTCACTCACTTTGGAGGACCCACTCTCCCAGCCCTAAAAATTTTATTTGTGTATTTAAAAATTTATTTATCACTTTGTTTTATTTGTTGTATTAAAATAATTAAAATATATTGAAATAAAAATGCTTATCTCTCTGTTTTGGAAAACCAAAGTTAGAAAAAATAACAGATTGATTACAGACTGATAAGTTACAAGAAATACTGGTTGATTAAAAAAAAGTTAGTGAAATTTGGCATTGTTTTGAGCTTGTAATGTTTTCATAGACAAGTTGGTATGAAGAAATAGCCAATTGCAGATAATCATCCAAATGATAATTTGTAATTTGGTTTCTTGATTTTTTATAATGTACATATTTGAAAAAGTGGATTCTGACAAGTATATTAATATGAAATATGACAGAATTTTTTGCACAATATCAGTTAATATTGAAAGCTTTTTGTGTATATACTTCCAAATGATAAGAAAATTATTGATTCGACAATTTTAATGAAAAATAATAAACAATAGCAATACACTTAAAGAGAATATAATACAAAATAATATAAATAAATTATGATGTTTTCAGTTTTAATTAGATTTGTAAGGAGGAAAAAACAAGAGATCGATCAAATATCACTCTGCAGTCGATCGTGATCAACGGCTGGTCTAGATAATTAAATATAGTGACATGTACAAAATAAGCAGTCGTTTAAGCTAAAAAGTTCATATACATCTACATAAGTTTGGGCACAAAAATTCCATTTCTGGAATTTTTGTATCCAAACACAGGATCCATTTAGCAAATAAACGAATAGACTGTGTATTGAAAAACTATTTTAATAAAACTGTCAGTAATTGTAAAATAAATGCTATTATTAATCGACCAGTCGATCGTGATCAACGGCTGGTCTAGATAATTAAATATAGTGACATGTACAAAATAAGCAGTCGTTTAAGCTAAAAAGTTCATATACATCTACATAAGTTTGGGCACAAAAATTCCATTTCTGGAATTTTTGTATCCAAACACAGGATCCATTTAGCAAATAAACGAATAGACTGTGTATTGAAAAACTATTTTAATAAAACTGTCAGTAATTGTAAAATAAATGCTATTATTTTTTCAATATTACTGAATGTGATCTATTTTGTCAATATAATTAAAATATTAAATATAAAACAACCCAATATTATTTGTTTTCATTTTGCATGATTTTTTCTCTGCCTCATTTTTTTTATCCTTATTAAAAACAGTTATTTTTTTAACTAAACATTTTTTTAGAATCTTGAGAATTTCTGAAAGGGAATCTGGAATCTCGAGAAATAAATTAATTATTAATTCGGGAATTCCCAAATCTTGAGAAAGCAAAAAGTTCAGGAAAACACAATCACTAATTGAAATCATGATAAGTCTACAAGTAATAATGAAAAATAAAAAATACATTATAATTATAGGAAATTTAAAATATAATATTAATTAATAATGCAGTATATTATTCATAATTTATATGAGAGTACTTAATTTTTCTAAAAATTGATTACAAAAAAAATAACAGAAACAAGAAACAAAATATATA